>BQKN01054252.1:11989-53135 GCA_022839385.1 Asparagus kiusianus | reverse complement strand
GGCTAAAACGAGATAATAGCTCTTCTTAGTGGTCACCGCTAATGGGCAGCACTAAGGAAAAAGAAGGGGTGAATGAAGGGGCTGATGAAGAACTTCTTACTCCTCACTCCGGCAGAGCTTCGCTGCTTCAGAATTCAGACCTCACTCCTTACTCCAGCAGGGCTTCGCCGCTTCAGACCAAGAGCAATTCTAGCCAAGATAATTCAGCCAAGAATTGGGAGCCCTTCACAAAGGAGGCCCTAGGGGCCTATTTATAGGAAAAGGAGAGGGGGGGACCAAAGGGGGACACCCCTAGGGGGTGTCTCGCCCTGGCCGAGACACCCTTGGGGTGTCTTGGCTTTGCCAAGACACCCCTCGGGTGTTTCGACCTTGCCGGGATGCCCCTGGGTGCCTCAGTCTGGTCCGAGGTGCTACCGGTGTTCTGCCGTTGTCCCGCCGTTGATTCTTCGTTGACTTTTCGTCCGAACTCGGATCTGAGTGATTTTGGATGCGTTGGAATTCAGACGAAGAGCTCTGTTGATCCCGATGGTTGGATTATCAGTGGGATGATCGGGACACGGCAGGCGTTGGTCCAATTGCGGTGATCGCGGGGTTTTCGGTCAATCCATATCCCCGTGATTCTGAGATTCTGTCGGCTCACGTAGTCCGTCGGTTCACTTCAGGCGCTCACCGACGTCGTTTGAACTCTTGTGAACTGGGTAGTGACGTTCAATCGTCGATCGTTAACACTGAGCTGTGAGTGGGGACCTATCGGCAATTTTCGATGCCTACATTCGCCTCTCTCCAAAATTTCCAACCTCTTGAAATGAAGAACCCCTTGGCCTATTTATAGCCACTCGAACCTGTGCTCGTGCACGTGTCAGAACACAAAAGGGGGGGGGTTGCCGGCCACCCCAGGGTGGCTCGGCTTATGCCGAGCCACCCTGAGGTGGCTCGGCTGCCGAGCCACCTCAGGGTGGCTCGGCCACCGAGCCACCTTAGGGTGGCTCGGCTTGGGCCAAGCCACCTTGGGTGGCTCGGTTTCGGCCGAGTCCCCTCGGGTGTTGTTCGTTTCGGTCTTTTCCGTTGTTTCCGGTTTGTGGTTGACTTGGGTGGTTGATTGATCTGGAAAAGATTCGTTTGACTTGATTCCAGATTAGGCAGTAACTCCCCTTCTGAGTTTGAGTCTGAAACGATCTTGATTCGATCGTGATTCATCCGAGTTCGCTCTTGTTTAGATGACTCGTTGACTCCTCGAACCGTTGGCTTGATTCCGCATGCGAATGGATGCATTCCGTTGTTTGCGTGCGGTTCGTTAGCCTCGTTAGTCCGCTTCGTCGCATATCGCTTGGCTTCGGCGTTGTGGGCTAACAGTTTTGTTTGGATACGTCGCCCGATGGTCCGTTTGTTGAATCGGCGTCGTCGAGCTGTGCTAAGGGACCTATAGGCAATTTTATACGCCTACAGATGCATATCTCTTTTATACATGTGGTAGATGGAAAATCGTCATACCTGTTATGAGATAGCGACTATATCTTATAGAGTAAGATATACCGCTTTCTCTAATATTTTAGGACCATCCTTACACAATTTATGTGTATCTCTTTTATCAGTCCATTTTCCTTCCACAATCTTCACCGTCGACGAAGTTATGGGCCAAAGTAGCGCTACCCATTCTTATTATGAGGGGCTATCGTTAATCGAGTCCGCTCCTCAGTTCAAGTCAGATTATAGCGAAGGAGCCCGAGAGCTGATTCAGCGAGGTAGTTGCCGCATCCTATGACGGGTAATCACGGACACCACTTTGATTTCGGAGCGAGATGGAAATCAATGCATAAGGAAGCCGGACTTCTTATTTGGTGACTCCGTAAAGGATCCAGAGATCGTTTCTTGTAGACCTGCACAGTGGTTGCATGAGAGCGGCTCGTTATTCCTGTATTTGCCTTGGATTCCTCGGGAGCATTCACTCTTGAGGTTCAGAAACCTGTCTGTTGGACGTGAAATGTTCTGGAGGTTAACCGAAAACCACGAACGTATTCACTGTGGTTTCATTGGGAAGGAGGCCACCCCAGGTTCCGGTGAAAGAGCCTCTGTGCGGGGACTTCATCCAGGCATCTTAGGTCAGGACAATATTCCACAGAATGAGAAGACAGCACAGGCAAACATCGTGAAGAATCATTTAGCTGCAGTGAAAAAGAAACTATCCAACCAGAACTTCAGATGCTATGGATGGGTCCATTATTTTGGAGACAAGTGGTGGACCAGAATGACTCGGTATGTGTTGAATCGCTGGGGACGAGAATTAGCAGAACTAGGGTTGTCAGTCCCGATCCGGGCTACAATGTATGGTCTGCAGATCAGTGTGGGTCATTTCTTTTGTTTATTTAATATTTATAACCCTGACACCAACACATTCTTCACCAAGAATGGAGAGTTCGGATTACCATTACACGAAATGATGAAGGTTTCCGGTTTACCCATTGGTGATGTCCCGTATCAAGAATTCTTCCCCACTGCCAGTCAGTTGAATAAGATGAGAGATCGATCAACTTTGACTCATGACACTCTATGGGAACTGACTTGTCAATCATATAGCCATGGCTGAGATGGAGACTAAAGCTAGGAAGAAATCTCCCCATATCAGCTTAAAGCAATTCGCCGATTATCTGTTCAAGAACTTGGATGATCGATCGGAAGAGGTACGTGGATTATCTCCTTTGAGCCCGGGTGACATCAATCGGCTGTTGGAGAAAACGAACACACAATCTTATACCTCTCATTCAGAAGATGGGTTTCCGCATGGTACTAAATTTCGTTCTTATTTGTGGCAAGCTGGTGTCCCAATTCATTCTACCACTCTACTGGCTGGCTTTCTGGCCTTATGGTTGAAGAGGTGTGTACTTCCCCACCAATCCTCTGATGCTATGCCAATGGAAGTGTTGTATCCAGCCGTCCAGTTGGCTACAGGTCGCAAATTATCCTTGCTTCCTGCTATGGTGGCGGCTATTCACAGTGGATTACGGCAATTAGTTTCTGTATTCACACAAGAGAAAAAGAAATCTTCCGCCAGTATATCCGCTCTAAAGTTAGAATTACCCTACACTTATTTGATGACATGGTTGGTTCTTCACCGGCCAGATTTAATGGAGGCTCCTGAGACGGTGGATCCTAGTCTTCCTCTTTTACAGACCCTTGAGGGTTGCAAATGGGTCAACCATCGATGGCCGGATATAACGAGGCAGTTCAAAATTCACAAGTGTTGGGAATTCTTCCCCTGCTTTCCCCAATTCTCTGGTACGTACAATACGACTTTATCAGATGCCGAAGACCTAAGGCAGAATCATACCATCTTGGACGTCGGGTGTTTTCGATGGTTGATGAACATTCAACCTGGATATATATTGTTCAGGGTAAGAGATGTTTGTCACATTGAACCATATCTTCCATGTCGATTTGCTCGTCAATTCGGCTATGACCAAATATATATCGGCAACCCGAATCATCACCTTAGCTTTCGAGGTGGACTTATCGATGGTGCGAGGGCTTGGTTTTGGAGCATTGCTGGTTGTACCAACGCTGAATTTGATCTCCCTTTGGAGGTGCCGCCTCTACGGATGACCTTCCTCTTTTGTAAATGGTTGATAGTTGCCAATATCGTTACCCGACGAAGGAGAATATCAGACTCAGAGGAAGAGGTAGCTCCGCGGCAAGCAACAGAAACGACTCGTGAAGCTGTGATGTTGACCCGAGGCAAAGAGGTTGCTGAATCTTCAAGAAAAGGAAAGGAACCGGCCCTCCCAACTGGTAACGAAGAAGAGTTTGATTCTGAGGAAACAGAAACCTCTGAAGGGGCGGGCGAGACTGGTTCAAGTTCTGAGGAAGTATCAGGTCTCCCCGCCTCTTTCTTCGAGAGAGGACTTGTAAAACCTTCCGTTGCTCCTACTCAAACGCAAGATGCTCCGAAAAGGAGGAGGGAGAGGGTTGTTATGACCTATCCTAACCGGATGACGGTGGAAGTCCACAGTGGAGATGAAGAGGATGAAGTGCCTCTTGCTCGTCGGCAAAGGTCGCGACCTTCCACTCAAGCTCAATCCCAACCCCTTCCCGGAGTTGAATTGCGCACCAAGCACCGTCACGAAGGATCTGGAGTTCAGGACGAGGTGCGTCCATTAAAAAGACAGAAGAAAGCTGCCTCTAAGCCACGTGTTCGTCTTCCTGCTTTAGAGGATACCTCTGCTCGCAGCACTTCTTCAGATGAACAAGGTAACAATTCGTCTTTATTGCTCTCAAACTTCTTAACGCTCAAACTCATTCCATGTTCAACTTCTGTAGGGAGTCAAGAAGAAGGAGAATTGCCAGCTGACGCTGCTTCTCCCGGAGGTATGGAAGTTGAGGAGCCCAGCTTTGTCCAACAAATGCAGGATGCTCTGAAAGATGAAACAACTGGTGTTCCACCAACTTCTGACGTTGATCCATCTGCTTCAGGCATAGGTATTGATCTTTCCCCTTTCGGAAGAGAAATCCGAGAAATGAATGAGTCAGACTGTGTGCCTCCTCTAATGACTTGTGCGCTTTGTCTCCTTTTAGTCAAACTAAAAGAAGCAGGTGCAAGTAGTGGAACTCTCGAATCCGTCCCGATCGACAAAGGTAAAACTAATCTTCGTCTTGAGCAAATTCGTCTAAGTCTGTATGTTATTTATGACCCTACACGTTCTGTAGATGCCATAATGAAAGAATCCATTGGAGGAGAGGCCACACATACAACAGAGGTCGAGGAATTCAATGAGCACCATCTCGATCTTGATCTCTCTGAAGGTGACCATCAGTATATCTCCGATTTATTATTAGGGAAAACTCCTGGTGCAGCCACAGAATCCACCGTTGGAGTCGGCTCAACAGAAGCAGGTCCTTCTGAAAGTAAGACCTCTATTCTGTAAACTCCGTATATATACATATACTTTCTCTTCTTTTTTTTAAACTTGATTAATCATATAAGTGTTCGAATTATAGGACCAGTTACCGGAACTGATACAGTTATAATTACTGAGACATCTGATCAATCGGAGGGTCGCGACCTTGTGCTATGGGCAGGAACTGAGGTTGATTTGCAATGGTCAGTTCTTGAATCTCAACCTACTACTCCTATGGACCCCATGATGATAGAAGTCACTGTCACTCCCCAAATTAGCCCTGTCGCTACGAAAGCAAAACCGACTGAAGAAGCCGGTACATGAGCAGATGTTGTGCCCAGAGCTGGTAAATTTTACCCATTATTTGTTTCAAATTTTTGATTACCATTCCATCATACTCATTGGGATTCTCTTGTTTGCAGAATATTCTCCCAGGGAACCTCTTAACTTGGACCCGAAGTTCTCTGAGGTTGAAGTTGAGAAATCTCCTGATGTAGTAGGTACGTCAAAGGCTGTCATTCCTGAACCAATTTTGGCTACTCAGGAGGTCGGACCACCACTATTGGATGAACAAAGTCATGCTGAAGGCTCTTCTGTTAAACTTGGTATGCTTCAGCTCGTTGTTGTGTATACATATATATATGTTCTGTACTGACTTATTTGCCCTCATCACAGCTCATTCATCATTATCAGATCGTATCCAAGCATTATTGACCGACGAAGATACGAACAAAGCTGTCATTTGCTCTGATCTCCAAGGCTTTGTTTCTTTTTTGAATACCATGGTTGATCGCATTCTCTTCAAAGGATCACCTTTTGAGAATTTTAAGAGGCCTCTTGATTGCTACATATCGGAAATCAGAGAGGAGGGATATAATGAGTTAGCCGATTCGATCAACGCTTATTCGGTTGACTTGAAGCAACATGTTGAACTTCTGAAGGATCTTCGCACCAAAGGTGTACCCTTCTATATTGCTTCTCATATGTATTCCAGATTGCAAGCATGACGCGATTCTCAGAAATCTGCTAACTTTGAACTCTAAAAGCTAAGAGCCCGTAGTCATCAACTTAGGGTGCATGTCGCCAAGAGAACACAAGCTAAGGTTAATCTACACCGGGATTTAGAGTCGAACCAAGCTGAAATAGATCGCCTAGAAGAGCAACTTGCAAAAGCCAAGGATGCTCGTGAAATTTTGGAATCTGAGTTGACGAAGACAACTCAAATTGAAGAAAACCTGTTTCAGCAATTGAATATTCAAGATAAGCGACTTGCTGAGAAGGAACAAGAGGTCGCCGAACTTCAAGGTGTTGACGAAGAAGCTTTTAAAGTCAAATTAATAGCTGAGCTTGAACAGACTTATGCGATAGAGCTTTCAAAACTTGAAGATCGGATTCGTCAATATAAACTTTGTAATTGAAGAACATGTATTTTTATATCTTTGCTTGAACGCTTTCGGTCAATATAGTGAACTCTTTTACTCATTGAGATTTTATTATGATTATTCATTCTTGTTTAGAATAACTAACCATAATACTTATAGGATTTTTGGTAAATCCTCAGCCATAAACGGATTTGATATGCCTTTTACCGATTACCGTTTGAATCGGGCTAGTACATGAATTATCTAAGTCCGTTTCACGTATGACGTTGGGCTAAAAGACTTAGACTCTTTTAGACTTTGAACTACAATGTCGAATATGTAGGTTACATGTGTTAGATGTAGACTTATCTCTAATAAGAGATAGAGATAACATCCCCCATGCATGAATGACATGGATTTTAAAGTGTAATTAGGTTACATTCTCTATGCGTGAAAACGAACCCAAATTTGTGAAGAATGAACTGGATATTCCAGTTCTGAATCTCTTGTTTGTTGGTAGAGATGAACCCCAAATTGGAGAGGAAGAATTTTATATTCTATCTCCTGGTCTCTTGTTTGTTGGTAGAGATAAACCCGGAATCGGAGAGGAAGAATTTTGTATTCTATCTCCTGGTCTCTTGTTTGTTGGTAGAGATAAACCCGGAATCGGAGAGGAAGAATTTTATATTCTATCTCCTGGTCTCTTGTTTGTTGGTAGAGATAAACCTAGAATCGGAGAGGAAGAATTTTGTATTCTATCTCCTGGTCTCTTGTTTGTTGGTAAAGATAAACTCGGAATCGGAGAGGAAGAATTTTATATTCTATCTCCTGGTCTCTTATTTGTTGGTAGAGATAAACCCAGAATCGGAGAGGAAGAATTTTATATTCTATCTCCTGGGGCGAAGGAAACTCAAAGTGGGATCTCCACTTAGAGAATCCGGATTGGTTTGAATAACCCTAACTACCATAAGGTTTGATTATCCAATTCAAAAGTGTACCTTTCGTTCGCAATGTGAATCGAAAGGAGATTTTGGTTGTGGTCCTAACTGTAGTAAGGTTTGACCAAGTGGGGGTTTTGAGATGATCCTAACTGTTTAAAGGTTTGATCATTCAATTTGTGGACCTCTCATTCATGAAACGAATCGAGAGGGGATTTTGGTTGTGGTTCTCACTGTAGTAAGGTTTGACCAGGTGGGGAATAGGAGCAGGGTACAAATAACAATGAGTTTGTTGATTTGCACAAACTATTCGGTGGGCAATTTTGATTTCAAACATAAGAATTCGACATGAAATAACTTGTCGGCTGATACAGACTGATGACCATTGGTCGATCTGATCGGTGGGGGTTTCATGGTGCGGGGTTACGAATCATTGAGCTTCCCCTTCTATGATCGCATGACAGGGTTTTGTGAGGAAAGATTAACTGTCATTAAATCTCATCTCAACAAAAATAGTAAGAGAATCTTAATCATTTTCATAACAATTGAGAATAGACTATTCACAGGATCAGTTTCCATTTAGGATGATCAACTGATATCGGGTTATCCTGAAATATCCTGTACAGGATTCTCTAGGAACTTCCCGTTTTATATAGGTTATCCTGAACGTATTACGTGTAATACTTTTTCAGGAACTTTCCATTTATTGGCATCATTAATTTGTTGCCGTCCTGAGTAATCAGGCGATATGCACCATTTGAATAAACTGTTTCTATCACAAACGGCCCTTCCCATTTAGGTTCAAATTTTCCTTTCTTCTTAGAAGTGAGAATCATAGGTCTTCGAACAGGAAGAACCAGATCTCCTTCTTTAAAACTTCGGCGTCGGACCCTTTTATCAAAAGCCCGGGAAATTCTAGCTTGATAAAACTCGATCTGCTGCTGAGCTTCCAAGCGCTTTTCATCTAACATCTCTAATTCCTCGAGACGTTTCTGATGATGTTCTTCTGTCGTCATTCCCGTTGCGAGAGCGATACGGAGGGAAGGAATCTGTATTTCCAATGGAAGGACGGCTTCACATCCATATGTTAAAGCATATGGGGTTGTTCCGGTGGGTGTACGGACAGTTGTGCGATAAGCCCATAGGGCTTCGCCGAGTTTGTCGTCCCAATCTCGTTTATTGGTTTTCACCAATTTTGCCAGAATCTTGATGATAGTCTTGTTAAAAGCTTCAGCCAATCCGTTAGCTGTGGGATTATAAGCCGTCGATGAAACGTCCTTAATCCCGAATTTACTACAGAATTTGATGAATGCGTTGCTGACGAATTGAGGACCAATATCGTGTACTATTCGTCTTGGAACACCATACCGATATATGATATGATGTTTAATAAACTTGATAACATCACTCGTCTTTACTTCTCTAAGTGGAACTGCTTCTGCCCATTTTAAGAAATAATCGGTGATTGCCATAATGAAATGGTCCCCTTTAACCGAATGTGGGAAAATAGGACCAACGATATCCATGCCCCAAGTTTCGAATGGCCATGATGTTGCCGATGGGTGTAAATACTCAGGAAGCTGGTGCATATAATTTGCGTTAACTGACACACTTCACATCGTCGTGCGTAGTCGACTGCGTCTTTTACCATAGTTGGCCAATAATACCCGATTCTCCTAAGTCGGTCACAGAGTTTGGGACCGGGCTGATGTGCACCGCATATTCCATCATGCGCCTCTTTAAGTGCTTGTTCCGCTTCTTTGCCGGATAGACAACGGAGTAAAAGACCATCGTACGATCGTCGATACAACATTTGCGCTGTGGCGTTGTAGTAAAATCTCGGCGCTCTTCGCCGAATCGATTCCCTTTCTCTCACATCTTCAGGCAATATACCATATAGGACGTAGTCGATAATGGGAAAACACCAATCTCGAACTTCGGGCTCAACTCCTGTTGAGTATGCTTCTTTAACACTCGAATCGTAGATTGGAACAATAAGCTGGTGAGTCCTCACTGTAATTAATTGCTCTGTTTTGGGAGGTTGAGCCAAGGATACCGACAATGCCGCCAATGCGTCTGCATACGCATTTTGGAGACGTGGAAAGTACTCGATGAAAAATCCTTCAAACGAGTTTGCCATCTCAATGGCCACCTGGTGGAATGAAATCAGGTCTCGATTTCTGACTACATACTCTCCTCGTATTTGATTAACTACTAATTGAGAATCCCCAAAAGCTTCAAGGTATTCGACCCCCAGCTCTTTGGCGAAATTGAGTCTGATTATCAACGCATTATACTCGGCCACGTTATTAGAGCATGGTTCGGTCAGTGAATATGCTCTAGGCAATATATGCTTTTCCGGGGAAACTAAAACGACCCCCACTCCTGAGGAGATTTTAGAACATCCGGGTGCACTTGCCACGTTGGTTGCTCGGGAAGCTCCATCGAAGTATAATTGCCACACTTGTTGATGTGAGGTGACATTAACTTCGTGGGTTTCGTCCGGCAAGTCATCGTACAACTCAACCACATCTTTTGTAGGATTTTCCGCCAAAAGGTCGCAAATAGCTCGTCCCTTGACTGATTTTTGTTTCTTGAAGTACAAGTCGTATTGTGATAAGAGTAGAGCCTATCTGGCCAAACGCTAATTCATGGATGCCGGCTGGGTCATAAATACTCGGATAGGGTTTATGTTAGAAATGACATAAATTGTTTGTCCAACTAAATAATGTCGCATTTTCTGGATTGTGAATACCAAGGCAAGGCATTCTTTTTCGATCATTGGATAACGAGATTCAACTCCTACCAGTGTGCGACTTAGATAATACACTGCTTGTTTGTGACCGTTATCGTCGTCTTGTGCAAGTAACGCACTTAACGAATGATTCGTCGCTTTGACATAAATTAAAAACGGTCTGCCCGATTTCGGTGCAACGAGAATAGGTGGGTTCGCTAGATATGTTTTAATACCTTCGAATGCCTTTTGGCATGCTTCATCCCAAATGAACGACACACCCTTTTTTGTGAGTTTGGAAAATGGCTGACATTTTTCGGATAGATTTGATATAAACCTGTAGGCAATAAAAATTGCCTTTAATCCTTATCAAAGAAGTCCAGAACAAAACTGCTAAAACATCGCCCGAAATAGCAAAAAGGGGGAAAACGCAGATATCTCCCAAACCGTAAGGAATTTGGCAAAACAGAGGAAGCGAACCGAAGCCTTCAGCTGGGTTCGGATGGCTTCGTCTCATCGAGATAGGCAATTTTCATATATAATTCGTCCAATTCCGACTTACGGTTTGAAAGTTACGGCCTATTCTTCAATCCATGCTCAGAAGCTCGCCTGCAGCTCGAATTTCGCCTGCACCTGCAGATCTGCCTGCAGTCCCGAATCCGCCTGCAGACCCAAGTCTGCCTGCAGTCCCCAGATCTGCCTGCAGTCCCAAATCCGCCTGCAGACCCAAGTCTGCCTGCAGTCCCCAGATCTGCCTGTAGTCCCCAGATCTGCCTGCAGTCCCCAGATCTGCCTGCAGTCCCAGCTTCACCTGCACCTGCAAATCTGCCTGCAGTCTCAAGATCACCTGTAGACCTAAGTCAAGCTGCAGACTCGCCAGCTCACTATCAACTGCCCACTTGGAGTATGGGAATAGCTACATCGGTGGTCAAATCCCACATATCAAGGGAGAAAGCCTGGCGCTCCTCACCTAGCAAGAATAGGGCGGCTGACAGGACCCCCTAAGTGGTCACACCCCACAGCTAGGATGACTGACAGGACCCCCTAAGTGGTCACATCCCACAGCTAGGGTGGCTGGCTCTCTCACCTCCATCAGTGGTCAGAATCCCACAAATCAAGGAATGGCACATGCCATCCCTTGCCTATTAAAACCCATCTTCAGCCAGCATGAAAAGGGGATTGGCTGTTGCATATTCTGCTGGCTAATCTCCCAAAGGTTGAACCTTGGCTCTTTTGCTAAAGGCTCCCTCATTTGAAGAGACTCGTCGGAACTCTCTGACTTGAGGCTCTCGGATAGACTCGAACCCACTTACATCGGACCTTCTACTGCGTACTGAAGCTCCAGCAGCAACTTCGATCGGATCGTCCAAGGGAAGCAAACTCAGCACGAGCACCGAGCGAGGCGTCCTATCGCTACCGAGGAACCCACGTTAAACAAGGAGGGCCTTCCCACCGCTTCTGTTGTAAACATTTGATTATTAGTTTGTAATAAGCTATTCTTATCAATACAAACGAATCTCCCTGTTTTCGGGAAAATCAAATTTACACCTACAAAACCGACGGATATATGCCAATCGACCTTGCAATCCTCTGAGTTCTTTAAGATTTCTCGGAGGTTGCAACTCATGTATCGCCTTCACTTTATCAGGATCGATATGAATACCTTTTGTGGTGACGATGAATCCAAGAAATTTACCGCTCGACATTCCTAGGAAGGATTTAGTCGGGTTCATTTTTAGCTGATGACTTCTCATAAGATCGAACATCGTCTTCAGATCTTTAATGTGGTCGTTTTTATCACGGCTCTTAACGACCAGGTCATCAACGTAGCATTCGACAGTCTTTCGAAGGTGCTCTTGAAAGATCTTCGTCATTGCTCATTAGTACGTAGCGCCGGCATTCTTCAATCCGAACGGCATAACAGTATAACAAAATACACCAAGGGGTGTCCTGAATGCTGTATGCTTTTCATCGTCTGGATGCATCTTGATCTGATTATATCCCAAAAATCCATCCATAAATGACATTCTCTCAAACCCGCACGTATTGTCAATGATGACGTCTGTAATGGGTAGAGGAAAATCGTCTTTAGGACATGCGGTATTCAGATCTCTGAAGTCAATGCAAATTCTGATTTTCCTATTCTTTTTAAGAACTGGAACTATATTAGCCAACCAATCAGGATGTTGTTCTTCTCTGACAAAGCCTGAATCGATTAATTTTTTGACTTCAGCTTCTATTGCCTCCATAATTTGTGGACGAAACCATCTTTGTTGTTGCTTGACAGGTTTAGCATCCGATTTTATGTTGAGGCTGTGCATTGCTTCGTTTGGATCGAGTCCCGGCATATCTTCGTAATTCTAAGTGAAAACGTCGATATACTCTTTAACGAGGGCGATTAGTTCCTCTTTTTCATCTGGTGGAAGATCACCGCTGATAAATATAGGTTTCGGATTAGCTTCGTCACCCATATTAATTTGGACTACCTTATCCTCCGTAGGAGGTTCTCTTTGCTCAAACCGATCGCCGTACTGGATATTCATATAATGCATCCATGGGTCTTCCCAAATAGGCAATTGATCATCTTCTTCGGTTGTGGAAGGATCAATTGTTGCCATGTTCGACATTAAAGCTTTGAATTTCTCTCCAATGCTCACGTCAGAGTCCCACATTGAAGTATCGGATGAATGCCCGCTCTCATTTCTCAGTTGGCTAATGATCTGCTGGCAATATTCGTCATCGGATGATGAAGTATAACCTAGACCTCTTTTATGACTATAATAATTGTCTGGTTTTCCTTTTGGTACATAAGTAGGACGGGGTGGAACCCTAACTCCTTGACCAAAATGAAGACCTTCACCGAACGAGAGGTTATAGCCTTGCCTCGCCATGTAACCATTTGCTTGCGAACTATATCCAGAGAAATGTCGCCCCGGCTCTTCATCATCTGAGTTGCTGTCCAAGAAAAAATCAGGAGTTGGGGATAGATCCCCTTTTCCAAAGATTATTTCTTTCTCACCCCCTGTCTTTGTGGGTAGGATTACCGTTATCCCGACTGAATTTTGCAGATACTTCGTCGTCGTGCAAGATGAGCGAAGTGGCATGTGTAGGTTAGAATTGTCATACAATTCCTACATTACATTATCAAGACAAAGCGAATACTCTAAATCATCCTTTATTATTTCATCGGTAAGTTGCCAGTTACAACTTTCATCCGACGATTCATCACCGTCAAGATCGATTACAAGAGGTTCAATGTCATTTAATACAAGACCTTCACTATAATCGAGCCCGACCTCGGTATCAGCTTCTTCTCCGCTATCCGTGTCATGGGCCGATGGTTCAGTATCGGATTCAGCACCATAAAGAAGGGAGTCAATAAAGTAATTTTCTAACCCCTTGAATGGTTGCTTATCCGCGACCACCGTCTTGACCTCCTCATTAGTGTCGACATACTTCAAACACTGATGGAGGGTGGAGGGAACTATAAGATTACCGTGGATCCATGGACGACCCAACAGTAAATTATAGGAAGTCTCTGCATCGATCACCTAGCAGGTGACTTCAAACTTCAAATCTCCGAGTTGACACTTCACCGGGATTTTTCCCAACGGTCTTGATCCACTAGTATTGAATCCGTAGATGACCGTTCCTGTGGAGGCTAACTTGCTGGTGGGAATTCCGAGGTGGTACATCAACCGAAGTGGCATGATGCTAACAGCGGAACCCGGATCGACTTGAATCCGATTGACAACGCTCGAACCGATATATCCAGTAAAATATAACGGTCTGTCATGCTTCGAATTCCTGACTTACATATCTTCTTTTGTGAAAGCTATGTAAGGAAATTTAGTGGCTGCTAGATTGCAATGCTGCACTGATGACTCTGGCTCTTCATGAGTTGGCTTGATCTGAGTGAGGAATACTTCAGAATCAGCCAAGTCTTCTTGTAAAGCTTCCCTGGTCTCTTTCGAGAGGCGCAACAACTCGTATAGCGTGATCCTTGTTGGGATATTAGCTAATTAAGTCATGACGTCAAAGCGGTATGGAGTATTTGAGCTTTCCGGTTTGTCTCGTCCAATAGGTCGATTGAAACGAGGCTGCTTCGGAAGTTGAACTTCTTTGAGTTGAGGTTCCTTCTCTTTCTGCTTAACAACTTTCTGAGGTTTCTCGGTCTCTATGGGTGGGGTCGTAACCACCCCCAGTTCTGCAAGAGTTTTACCGTTTGGATTAGAAGTTTCAGGATACTGGTAATGGTTTTCGTTTCCATCCCTTGTAGCGAAAACTTCATGCTCTTCATCAGAAAGTAGTAAAGCTGCTATCTCCTCGTCGTCTTTCTCAGGAATCGCCGAGGCTCCGTAACAGGACTTCACTTTTCCTTTGCTTTTTGACTTCTTCTTCGATGTGGATGTTGTCCACTGTTCATCTTCAAGCAAATCCGGATGAACCCAAAGGATTTCGCTGTTAGGGGTCGTGTGTGACACTAGTCCTTTTTGGCGCTGTCCATGAGGGTCATCGTTGATGGTTTGCATCTTAACATTTGATACTGGTTCGGCTTGAAACCAGGACAAAGGTGTAGGCGTCAAAAAATGCTCATAGATATCCAAATACCACTCAAGGTAAAGAGAAGACGATAAACGTTATTCTCTTAATCAAAGGGGATCATTCAAAGGAAGCAAAACAACGTTGAAGAACAATGCTGAGGCGCGGCAGTATGTGGTGCCGTGGCTAAGGCGCGGCAACCCATGGTGCCACGGCTAAGGCGCGGCAACCCATGGTGCCGCGGCCTAGGCGCGGTAACCCATAGTGCCGCGGCTATTTTAGAAAGTTGCCCTGACGGTTAAATGAGCAGTTCTACATTGATTTTCAAAGTCCACGTGGCAGTATATCAGAAATGGAACGTGTGCTGACGTGTACAAGCAGTTAAACCACGAAAAAAGTGGTTAAAGGTCGTAGGAGAACGGTTTCAAGCATGATGGAACATGCTGGTAACCGCCTCTTTGGCCGCGGCAGCCCACACTGCCGCGCCAATAGCCACGGCAGTGTCCACTGCAGCGGCCGAAGAGCAGTCATCTAGTCGGTTATTTCGCCCCGTTTCAACTGTTGTTCATTCCTATCCCTATAAATACTTCCCTAGACACAAAATAAAAAACAGAGAGCAGATTGGAGCAGAAAAGGTTTGAGCTTTTTGTGATTTTGAGGAAGAAAGAGAGAATTTCCACCCTTTGACAAGCATCATTTGGTGATTCCTAGAGATCTAAGCTCAGACTTGATCTTTGGAAGAGTGAACATCTTACATCGATAAGATATTCGCTTCAAATCCCTACTTCGATAAACGAATAAAGGATCTCTAAACAACCTCACGATCTACGAATTGGTGGTCCACGAGCCAAAGCACTCCTGGCACAGGCAAAGTCCCACAAAAACAGTAGTTGATAAACGACTATTGTGTTATTTTCTCGAAAGTTGTAATTTTTCTTAATTTTTCATTGTAACTTTCAGTAAACGAACGAAGTTTAATGGAGTTTGCAATGGAAATGACTTTCGACTAAAACAAACTGGCGACCACGGTGGGAGCCAGCGGCCTCGCTGCCGAGGCCGCAGTGTCGTAGCCGATCAAGATCATCGTTACTAAGGAGATCGAATACGAGTTCGATCAAGCAAAATTCGAGGAGTACATGTCATCCTCGTCTTCAAAATCTTCCTCAATGCGCAAGTGCAGGAGGATTTCCTCTTACAAGAAAGTTCCCAAGTCTTCAGTTCTAATGAAGGCCGCAGGTGAAAGTTCCTGCTCGATTGTTGTTAAGGAATCTCCCTACAACATCTCTGCTCCAAGGGACTTCGCACCAGTTAAGGAGTCGTTGAATCATAGCTCACCGGTGCTGACGAAGAGGGCTCGTCAGAGACAGCGCCAACGCTGTGCTCGATAATTGGCTAAGGCCATGCAACAGACCGATGGGGTCCATTATTATGCGGACCTAGAGTCGAGGAAACAGAAAATGACTCAGTTGCCTCAACGGTAAAATAATCATATTTCTGCACAACTTACGACGGAGGAATGGACCCTCGTCAAAAGAGCTCGTTCAACACTGAAGGAACTGATACAAAGGCGTAAAGTGAAGGCCGCTCGTGCTCGCGCTCTTCATCAATAGAAACAAGCAATCAAGGAGGAGTTAGTGTCTGAAAAGCCACCAAAGAATCGTAGAGTTTGGATGCCGAAGACGCCACAAACATCCGTTCCGGGCCCGTCTACTTCATCACCAGTGAAACCCTGGGTTAGCCCAGATTTGTCCAAATTCAAGATCACCATGGGGGATTGCCTTGGTCCCTCGGTTGACGATCGAGGCAAAACCCCAGTCAAAAAAAATCCAAGTCCGGCAAATAAACCCTTAGTAGTTTCTTATACAGGGGGTCGTAAGCACCCTCCTGTCAGAATTAGTTCGGTCCAAAACGAGAGAATATCAGTTCATGATCGTCTAGGACCTGTGAAGACTCCATACCCGCAAGGGGGTGTATTTAAAAATTTAACCTTGGATCGCCCAGAGGCGACAACTAGTCGTCCTGTGCATGTTAACAAGGTTACCAAACAAAAGATAGGTTGCTCAAATCATAACAATGATGAGCTGTACTATCAAAATAACAACTCGAGAAAATGAATTGTCCGAGAAGATGAGTCTCATTGCGCTTGCGAGAGACTTATTAAAGCGGTATTGACGGAATGCAGTTTCTCAGAAGTAAGGGCGAAACGTGTTTCCGTATTTCAAAGACTGTCTACAGAAATGCCAAAACCCAAAGTGAGGCGCTTCAACAAAAAGAAACCTGTAATTCGACGAGATGAATTCCCTAAGGTTACTATTAACATGACCGACAGAGGAAAACAGCATTTAGTCAACCCTGACCCTGATTTCTCTTCAGAAGGAAGAGTTGAACGGGGTCTTTCTCAAAGAATGGCGCGATTGCAACGAAGGGCCAACCGGCGCCGAGACTATAAAAGGATGCATGAAGGATTATCATCGGATGAAGAATTGTCAGATACTTGTTCCGCCATTGCTTCAGACGGCACCACGTCTAGTATTGGGCAAGCCAGAGAATCATTCGCCATCACGCCAGATCAATTAGCTCAGATACTACAAGTAGCGTTGGCCAAACAACGCGAAGAAATCAGAGCTGAGATCAAAACTAAGATGGAATTGACAATGCAGCAGATGCGAGATTTGCAAGCTCAACAACATCAACCGGAATCTAGCCAGAAGGCGGAGTCCAGTCAACGTAACGTTATACCTGTGCGTATAACTGCAGACGATGATAAAGAAGATAAGACAATCTTTGCTGATCCTCCTCCCGATAAAGACAATTCTGGAAGCGGTCCATCGAAATCAACTACTCAACCTCCTCAAATCTATGTGAAGAAGGATGAGGAAGAAAACAAGAAAATGCAGGATCATGAGAGCAAAGTCAATGCACTGATGACGGCCCAGAAGTGAAGAAAACGGGCATTCCATACCCGTACCCGATGGAGTGGGATCTAATTCCTTATCCCCCAAAATTTAATTTGATTAATTTTACTCCTTTTGATGGCAGGGGTTCACCAACTCAACACTTAATTTACTTCAAGTCACATCTCAGCGTGATATCAGGAAATGAAGCCCTGATGGTTCGGTCATTCGTAGGAACCCTCCGTGGGCCTGCCTTCGATTGGTACCGACGCCTGAAACCCAGAAGCATCACTAGCTGGGGGGATATGGAAGAATTGTTCCTCACCAATTTCTTCGACGACGACCCGGAGGTCTCTATTGGCACGTTGTTGGACGAGAAACAGAAGAATGGGGAGTCGGTTGATGTTTTTGTCAAACGATTCCGGAACAAAGCGGTGAACTGTCGAGATCCACTCACAGAAGAGTTCATCCTACAGACATGTCACAATAACTTGTCGTTGAATGTATTAGAGGTCATGAGAGTTGTACCCTCTAAAACTTGGAAGGAGTTGAAGGTGAGAGGTGAGCAAGCTGAACGGTTTCTCAAGAGAAGGAATTTAGAGAGGGGTCAGCCACCAACCAATAATCAAAATAAAAAACAGAACTTCAATCCTCGAGGCAGAGAAAGGGGGTCCGTAACCGCTGTGGACGTGCATCAAACGTCACAACAGCCACCGTAACAACAACCGCAGCAGTCATCCTTCCAGTTGGCGCCAAATCAAAATCAGCAGCCTCAGAAACAGTTTAAAACCTCTGAGCCCAGATTTCCGAAGGAGTATTGATTCAAAGATGATGAAGTTCCAGTTATCTTCAAGTATTTGCTGGACAACAATAAGATCAAGCTTCCACCGGTCACAAACCAAGAAGAAGCGAAGAAGACTAATGACCCAAAATACTGTGCATATCACAGGAGGGTCCACCATCCCACTAAGGCGTGTTATGTCTTGAAAGACAAAATACAAACCTTAATTGATGTTGGTATTGTGACGCCGAAGCCAAAGGAGAAGAATGTGGGCGCAAACGCAGTCTCTATTAGCTTCGGATCGGTTCCTTTGTCCTGGTTTCAAGCCGAACCAGTGTTAAAGGTTAAGATGCAAACCATCAATGATGACCCTCATGGACAGCGCCAAAAAGGACTAGTGTCACACACGACCCCTAACGGTGAAATCCTTTGGGTTCATTCGGATTTGCTTGAAGATGAACAGTGGACGACATCCACATTGAAGAAGAAATTAAAAGGCAAAGGAAAAGAGAAGTCCTGTTACGGAGCCTCGGCGATTCCTGAGAAGAACGATGAGGAGATAGCAGCTTTACCACTTTCTGATGAAGAGCAGGAAGTTTTCGCTACCAGAAGTGGAAACGAATTCAGTTTTAACTACCCAAGCGCATCCAAGCAATTAGCCAAGCAGGGGGTAGAGAAAGCTATACCTACCAAGACTTTAAAAGAGCTGGGGGTGGTTATAACTCCACCTTTAGCAATCGAAAAACCTCAGAAAGTTGTTAAATAAAAAGAGAAAGAACCCCATCATAAAGAGGTTCAAATTCCGAAACAGTCTCGTTTCAATAAACCAATTGGACGAGACAAACCGGAAAGCTCAAACGCACCATATCGTTTCGACGTTATGACTCAGCTGGCTAATATCCCAGCAAGGATCACGCTATATGAGTTGTTGCGCCTCTCGAAAGAAACCAGGAAAGCTTTACAAGAAGCCTTGGCTGATTCTGAGGTATTCCTCACTCAAATCAAGCCAAGTCCTGAAGAGCCAGAGTCGTCGGTGCAGCATTGTAATCTGGCAGCCACCAAATTTCCTTGCATAGCTTTCACAAAAGAAGATATGCAAGTCAGGAATTCGAAGCATGACAGACCGTTATATTTTACTGGATATATCGGTTCGAGCGTTGTCAACCGGATTCAAGTCGATTCGGGTTCCGCTGTTAGCATCATGCCACTTCGATTGATGTACCACCTCGGAATTCCCGCCAGCAAGTTAGCCACCATAGGAACGGTTATCTATGGATTCAATACTAGCGGATCAAGACCATTGGGAAAAATCCGGGTGAAGTGTCAACTCAGAGATTTAAAATCTGAAGTCACCTGCTATGTGATCGATGCGGAGGCTTCCTATAACTTACTGTTGGGTCGCCCATGGATCCACGGTAATCTTATAGTTCCCTCCACCCTCCATCAGTGTTTGAAATATGTCGACACTAATGAGGAGATCAAGACGGTGGTCGCGGATAAGCAACCATTCAAGGGGTTAGAAAATTACTTTACTGACTCCCTTCTTTATGGTGCTGAGTTCGATACTAAACCATCGGTCCATGGCACGGACAGCGGAGAAGAAGCTGATACCGAAACCGGGCTCGACTATAGTGAAGGTCTTGTACTAAATGACATTGAACCTCTTGTAATCGATCTTGACGGTAATGATTCGTCGGATGAAAGTTGTAACTGGCAACTTGCCGATGAAATAATATATCTGCAAAATTCAGTCGGGACAACGATAATCCTACCCGCAAAGACAGGGGATGAAAAAGAAATAATTTTTAGAAAAGGGGATCCATCCCCAACTCTTGATCTTTTCTTGGACAGCAACTCGGATGATGAAGAGCCGGGACGACATTTCTCTCGGTATAGTTCGCAAGCAAGTGGTTACATGACGAGGCAAGGCTATAACCTCTCGCTCGGTGAAGGTCTTCATTTTGGTCAAGGAGTTAGGGTTCCACCCCGTCCTACTTATGTACCAAAAGGAAAACCGGACAATTATTATAGTCATAAAAGAGGTATAGGTTATGCTTCGTCATCCGATGACGAATATTGCCAGCAGATCATTATCCAACTGAGAAATGAGAGTGGGCATTCATCCGATACTTCAATGTGGGACTCTGACGTGAGCATTGGAGAGAAATTCAAAGCTTTAATGTCGAACATGGCGACAGTTGATCCTTCCACAACCGAAGAGGACGATCAATTGCCTATTTGGGAAAATCCCTGGGTGCATTATATGGATATCCAGTATGGCGATCGGTTTGAACAAAGGGAACCTCCTACGGAGGATAAGGTAGTCCAGATTAATATGGGTAACAAAGCTAATCCAAAACCTATATTTATTAGTGGTGATCTTCCATCAGAGGAAAAAGAGGAACTAATCACCCTCGTTAGAGAGTATATCGATGTTTTTGCTTAGAGTTACGAAGATATGCCGGGACTCGACCCAAATGTAGCAATGCACAGCCTCAACATAAAATCGGATGCTAAACCTGTCAAGCAACAACAAAGACGGTTACGTCCGCAAATTATGGAGGCAATAGAAGCTGAAGTCAAGAAATTAATCGATTCATGTTTTGTCAGAGAAGAACAACACCCTGATTGGCTAGCCAATATTGTGCCAGTTCTTAAAAAGAATGGGAAAATCAGAATTTGTATTTACTTCAGAGATCTGAATACCGCCTGTCCTCAAGACGACTTTCCCTTGCCCATTACAGATGTCATCATTGACAATACATGCGGGTTTGAGAGAATGTTATTTATGGATGGATTCTCAGGATATAATCAGAATAAGATGCATCCGGACGATGAAAAGCATACAGCATTTTGAACACCCCTTGGTGTCTTTTGTTATACTGTTATGCCGTTCGAGTTAAAGAACGCCGGTGCTACATACCAACGAGCCATGACGAAGATCTTTCAAAAACACCTTCGGAAGACCGTCGAATGTTACGTTGATGATTTGGTCATTAAGAGCCGTGATAAAAACGACCACATTAAAGATTTGAAGACGATGTTCGATCTTATGAGAAGTCATCAGCTAAAAATAAACCCGACTAAATCCTTCCTCGGGATGTCGAGCGGTAAATTTCTTGGATTCGTCGTCACCACAAAAGGTATTCATATCGATCCTGATAAAGTGAAGGTGATACATGAGTTGCAACCTCCGAGAAATCTTAAAGAACTCAGAGGATTGCAGGGTCGATTGGCATATATCCATCGATTTATATCAAATCTGTCCGGGAAATATCAACCATTCTCTAAACTCACGAAGAAAGGTGTGTCATTCATTTGGGATGAAGCATGCCAAAAGGCGTTCGAAGATATTAAAACATATCTGGCGAACCCACCTATTCTCGTTGCACCGAAATCGGGCAGACCGTTTTTTATTTACGTCAAAGCGACGAGCCATTCGTTAAGTGCGTTACTTGCACAAGACGACGATAACGGTCACGAGCAAGCAGTATATTATCTGAGTCGCACAATGGTAGGAGCTGAATCTCGTTATCCGATGATTGAGAAAGAATGCATTGCCTTGGTGTTCGCAATCCAGAAAGTGCGACATTATTTAGTTGGACAGACGATTTATGTCATCTCCAACATAAATCCAATCCGAGTATTTATGACCCAACCGGCTTCCATGAATTGGCATTTAGCCAGGTGGGCTCTACTCTTATCGCAATACGACTTGTACTTCAAGCAACAAAAATCAGTCAAAGGACGAGCTATTTGCGACCTTTTGGCGGAAAATCCTACAAAAGATGTGGTTGAGTTGTACGATGACTTGCCGGATGAAACCCACGAAGTTAATGTCACCTCACATCAACAAGTGTAGCAATTATACTTCGATGGAGCTTCTCGAGCAACCAACGTGGCAAGTGCACCCGGATGTTCTAAAATCTCCTCAGGAGTGGGGGTCGTTTTAGTTTCCCCGGAAAAGCATGTCTTGCCTAGAACATATTCACTGACCGAACCATGCTCTAATAACGTGGCCGAATATAATGCGTTGATAATTGGACTCAATTTTGCCAAAGAACTGGGGGTCGAATACCTTGAAGCTTTTGGAGATTCCCAACTGGTAGTTAATCAAATACGAGGAGAGTATGAAGTCAGAAATCGAGACTTGATTCCATACCACCATCGAGTACGTTCCACGTCTCCAAAACGCGTATGCAGACGCATTGGCGGCGTTGTCGGTATCCTTGGCTCAACTTCCCGAAACAGAGCAATTGATTACAGTGAGGACTCACTAGCTTATTGTTTCAATCTACGATTCGAGTGTTAAAGAAGCATACTCAACAGAAGTTGAACCCGAAGTTCGAGATTGGTGTTTTCCCATTATCGACTACGTCCTACATGGTATATTGCCCGAAGATGTAAGAGAAAGGGAATCAATCCGGTGAAGAGCACCGAGATTTTACTACAACGCCACAGCACAAATGTTGTATCGACGATCGTACGATGGTCTTTTACTCCGTTGTCTGTCCGGCAAAGAAGCAGAACAAGCACTCAAAGAGGCGCATGATGGAATATGCGGTGCACATCAGCCCGGTCCCAAACTCTGTGACCGACTTAGGAGAATCAAGTATTATTGGCCAACTATGGTAAAAGACGCAGTCGACTACGCACGACGATGTGAAGTGTGTCAGTTAACGCAAATTATATGCACCAGCCTCCTGAGTATTTACACCCATCGGCAATATCATGGCCATTTGAAACTTGGGGCATGGATATCGTAGGTCCTATTTTCCCACCTTCGGTTAAAGGGGACCGTTTCATTTTAGCAATCACCGATTATTTCTCAAAATGGGCAGAAGCTGTTCCACTTAGAGAAGTAAAGACGAGTGATGTTATCAAGTTTATTAAACATTATATCATATATCGGTATGGTGTTCCAAGACGAATAGTGCATGATAATGGTCCTCAATTCGTCAGCAACACATTCATCAAATTCTGCAGTAAATTCGGGATTAAGGACGTTTCATCGACGGCTTATAATCCCACAGCTAACGGATTGGCTGAAGCTTTTAACAAAACTATCATCAAAATTCTGGCAAAATTGGTGAAAACCAATAAACGAGATTGGGACGACAAACTTGGTGAAGCCCTGTGGGCTTATCGCACAACTGTCCGTACGCCAACCGGAACAACCCCATATGCCTTAACATATGGATGTGAAGCTGTTCTTCCATTAGAAATACAGATTCCTTCCCTCCGTGTCGCTCTCGCAACGGGAATGACGACGGAAGAACATCATCAGAAATGTCTCGAGGAGTTAGAGATGTTAGATGAAAAGCGCTTGGAAGCTCAACAACAGATCGAGTTTTATCAAGCTAGAATTTCCCGGGCTTTTGATAAAAGGGTCCGACGCCGAAGTTTTAAAGAAGGAGATCTGGTTCTTGCTATTCAAAGACCTATGATTCTCACCTCTAAGAAGAAAGGAAAATTTGAACCTAAATGGGAAGGGCCGTTTGTGATAGAAACAGTTTATTCAAACGGTGCATATCGCCTGATTACTCAGGATGGCAGCAAATTAATGATGCCAATAAATGAGAAGTTCCTAAAAAATTATTATCCGTAATACATTCAGGATAACCTATGTAAAATGGGAAGTTCCTAGAGAATCCTGTACAGGATATTTCAGGATAACCCGATATCAGTTGATTATCCTAAATGGAAACTGATCATGTGAATAGTCTATTCTTAATTGTTATAAAAATGATTAAGATTTCCTTACTACTTTTTTTGAGATGAGATTTAATGACTGTTAATCTTTCCTCACAAAACCCTGTAATGCGATCATGGAAGGGGAAGCTCGATGATTCGTAACCCCGCATCATAAAACCCCCACCAATCAAATCGACCAATGGTTATTGGTCTGTATCAGTCGACAAATTGCTTCATGTCGAATTCTTATGTTTGAAATCAAAATTTTCCACCGAGTAGTTTGTGCAAATCAACAAACTCATTGTTATTTGTACCCTATTCCTATTCCTCTCTTGGTCAAACATTACTACAGTTAGGACCAAAGCCAAAATCCCCTCTCGATTCGTTCCATGAACGAGAGGTCCACAAATTGAGTGATCAAACCTTTAAACAGTTAGGATCATCTCAAAACCCCCACTTGGTCAAACCTTACTACAGTTAGGACCAAAACCAAAGTCCCCTCTCGATTCGTTCCATGAACGAGAGGTCCACAAATTAAATTGGATGATCAAACCTTATGACAGTTAGGGTTATTCAAACCAATCCGGATTCTCTAAGTGGTGATCCCACTTTGAGTTTCCTTTGTGCCAGGAGATAGAATATAAAATTCTTCCTCTCCGATTCTGGGTTTATCTCTACCAACAAACAAGAGACTAGGAGATAGAATATAAAGTTCTTCCTCTCCAATTCCGGGTTTATTTCTACCAACAAACAAGAGACTAGGAGACAGAATATGAAATTATTCCTCTCCAATTCCGGGTTTATCTCTACCAACAAACAAGAGACCGAGAGCTGGAATATACAGTTCATTCTTCACAAATTTGGGTTCGTTTTCATACATAGAAAATGCAACCTACTCACACTTTAAAAATCCATGTCATTTGTACATGGGGGATGTTATCTCTATCCCTTATTAGAGATAAGCCTACATCTAACACATGTAGCCTACATATTCAATATTGTAGTTTAAAGTCTAAAAGAGTTTAAGTCTTTTAGCCTAACGTTATATGTGAAACGGACTTAGATAATTCACATACTAGCCCGATTCAAACGGTAGTCGGTAAAGGCATATCAAATCCGTTGATGGCTGAGGATTTGCCAAAAATCCTACAAGTATTATGGTTATTTATCCTAAACAAAAGCGAATAATCATAATAAAATTTCAATAAGCAAAAGAGTCCACTATATTTACCAAAAGAGTTCAAATAGAGCTATGGAAAATATATGTTCTCAAACTACAATAATTTGTAATGACGGAGATGATCCTCTAATCGGGAGAGCTCTGTCACATAAGCTAATTCGAGCTCAGGTATCAAGTTAGATTTAAAACTTTCTTCATTAACGCTTAGATTTCTGGCAACCTCTTGTTCTTTGTCAGCAAAAACCTTGTCCTGAAGATTCAGCTGCCGGAATATATTCACCTCAGCTTGAGTTACCTCCGCTAAATCAGACTCCAAAACTTCACAAGCATCCCTAGCTTTGGCAAGTTGCTCTTCTAATTGGGCTATCTCTGCCCGACGCGACTCCAAGTCACGATACAGGTTTACTTTGATTTGTGTCTTCTCGGCAGCGCTCACCCGGAGTTGATTAATGCGAGTTTTTAGCATTTGAAGTTCAGATTCAGCGAATTTCTAAGAATCACGCCATGCCTGTAGTCTCAAGTCCATTTGGGAAGTAATGTAAGAAGGCGCACCGTTAACACGAAAGTTCTGCAACTGTTCAATATTTTGTTTAAGATCGACTAAGTAAGCATCAATTGAGTCAGATAATTCAGCGCATCCATGTTCTCTGATTCCTGATACATGATGATCGAGAGATTTCCTAAAATGTTCAAAGGGTGAACCTTTAAGGAGAATTCGATTAACCATGATGTTTAAGAAAAGGACAAAGCTTTAGACGTCAGCACAAATGACAGCTTTGTCCGGATCTTCATCTGCCAATAAAGCTCGAATACGATCAGACAATGATGGAGTAAAAGCTGCGAAGAGAATAAAAAATAGGTATAAGATATGCACGCTCATGTATAAAAATGGATAGGGTTATCCCAAATTCAACAGGAGACTCTATAATTTGATTACCTTGACTTGTCGATACTGGGATACGCTCCACAACAACCGAAGTTTGTTCAGAAATAATGCTGGATGGTGGATTCACCACATCGGGCTGTTGTTCAATTGTGGTTTCTGATGGCTTCGAGTCCAAATCGATAAGATTTTGAGGAATAAGTTCTATGAAAGAGAAAGAGATGAATCAATATTCTACTCTATTAATCTAACTTCGAAGCACATCAAAGATGAGACGTACCAAGTTGAACCGAAGTCGCAGGAGGTTGCTCTTCCACATTAGCTTTTGATCCTCCGGTTTCATGAACAACTGGAGTCGGATCGGAAGTTACAACAGGTCCAGCTTCGACAATATCAGAAGTCAAAGGAACGGTAGTTGATGATTCAACTGCAGCTAGAGGGCCTGTCAAAAGTAGAAAACCCAGGCCTTCAGGTTGATCACATTCACCAATGACGGTAGACGCATCAACTTCATTCGTTGGTCCTACGTCTAAAATTCTTATTTTAGTCATCAAAAGATAAGAAATAAAGTTTAATTGAGGACTTAAGTCCGAAAGTATATACCTTCCGACGCACCCACTTCAGTTGAATCAACTACAGTAGTGGGTCATGCAGTAGCAGCCAGATATAGGGTTGACAGTAGATCGGAGATGCGTTGGTGATCATCTTCGGAGATATCAAGGTTAAAATCCTGTTCATTGAATTCCCCAATCTCCATATCATGAGCAATTTCCTGATCTTTTGGCTCATTAGCCGGAATATCTTTAGATTAGAAAGACCCGTCAGTACATATATAAGGAATATGAAGGAATCAAGGCAAATGAAACTAAGGTTACCTTCGACAACGGTTGCGGGGTCAGCAGCGCTACTACCCGCACTCACCTCCTTTAGTTTGACTAAAAGAAGATAAAGCGCACAAGTTAGCAGAAGAGGAATATGTTCCGATTCATTTATTTTCCGAAAGTATCCTCCAAATGAGGAAGCACGTGTACCTGTCTCAGTGGTTGGGTAAGTCGGTGCGACAACTGGAGGAATAATGGTGCCCATGCCGATGGGTTCTTCACTCATCGCTCGGTGTACTTGCTGAGTGAAGCTTGATTCGTCAACATCCATTAAACCAGGAGAAGAGGGCTCTGGCATAATTTCCCCTTCTTCTTTTGGCTCAACTACAATAACAGAAGAATAAATAAAATTTTAGACTTGAAAGATGAGTTGATGAAAAAAGAGAAAATAGAGAGAGTTTACCCCTCTCGTCAGCTGGAAAGTTTTGAGGGATCTCTTCTTCACGTAAAGGAGAAAGTTGACGTCGCTGGTGGGCAGTCTTCTTAATCCTCTTTGGTGAGCGAATATCCTTGGGAGCTTTCGAGCCTTCATGGTGAAATTTGGTACGCAGCTCAGTTCTTTGAGCAGCGTGGGGTTATGCCTCGGAAGGAGCAGGAGTCCGGGATCTCTTTCTACCGATGAGCGGAGCAACGTTTTCTTCCTCTTCTTCTTCTTCTTCCCCTTCAAAGGCAGGCCATATGACGGTCATTTTATTAGAAGATGATAAGGGAATACACTTTTCTCTCATTCGAATATCCTTAGAAGGAGCACCGGGTGATCGGGGTGAAGAAGCTTGACGAGTCCTGTGAGCAACGGGAGAAAGAGGAACATCAGCTCCTGTTTCATCTTTGGTCTCATCCTCCTCACTGGATGTCTCGAAATCATCACTCTCTTCAGAATCAGCTGCTTGTTTTCCTTTACGAGAAGACGTAGCGAGCTCCTTTCCTTTTTTGGAAGATACAATTCTCTGAACCACGGCTTCTGATTCTAGTTCGGAGAGTTTCTTCTTCGGAACAGGCGTGTTAGCAGCTAAAATCCATCGGCAATAGAGGAAAGTTAAGTGAAGAGCAGGCTCAGCGACGGGCAAACTGAATTGAGCTCCGGTACAACCAGCAACATTCCAGAACCAAGCTCGTACTCCATCAATAAGACCCCCGTAGGTTGTTAACCATTTATTGGGATTCCCAACATATAATTGATCGTAGCCGAATTGTCACGCAAATCGGCAAGGAAAATAAGGCTCGATCCTGCATAGATTCCTCAATCAGAAAACATTATAACCTGGCCGGATGTTCACGAGCCAATGGAAACTACCCATGTCGAGAGAGGTCTTATTGGTCCCAGGCATCTCCTCATCAACGAGTGTGTCATTATACGCACCGAAAAATCGAGGGAAACACTTATAAAATTCCCAACACTTGGCGTTCTTAAACTGCCTCACCCTATCAGGCCATTGTCGGGAGGGATTTAGCCACTTACACCCTTCCAAGAGCTGCAGCAGAGGAACTTCTGGATCAGACACGTCAGGTGCTGACATCATGTCTATTCGATGAAGGACTAGCCACGCCATTAAATATGTGTAAGGCAATTCGACGCTCGACAATGGAATCTTGATCGAAGGCTCAGCATCCATTTTTGTAAAAGTGTTGGCCAGATTACGCAAACCGCTATGGATATCAGCTATCATGGCGGAGAGTAAAGATAACCTAGTTCCGACATTGAGTTGTACGGCGGGAAAAAGGACCTCAAGAGGAAGCGCCTCAGAAGACTGATGCGGTACCACACATTTCTTTAACCATATGGCCAAATAGCCAGAAAGGAGAGTCGCAGGCTTCATTCCTTTCGTGGATTGCCACAAGAAAGTACTGAACTTTGTACCTCTAAGAAAACCACCTTCAGACGATTCGGTTCTATAAGACTGAGCGTTAATCTTCGTGATAAGCCTATTAACGTCAGAAGGGGTCAGAACAGGTGATTCGCAGACAGCTTCACCGGTCGGGCTCTCGAGATTCTGGAACAGGTAGTCGGCAAACTATTTTAGACTGACTCGAGCGGCCTTCTTACTCTTTACCTCGATCTTGGCTATCACTGTCTGGTAATGATAAGTTAACTCCCAGAGAATGTCATAAGCAGGAGAACCAGCCTTCTTCATCTTCATAAGCTGACGGTTATTAGGAAAATATTCTTGATAAGGAGTATTCCCCAATGGCAACCCAGATACTTTCATCATATCGTGGAGAGGAAGCCCTAATTCCCCATACTTGGTAAAAAATGTATTGGTCTCCGTATTATAAGACTCGAACAAAGCGAGAAAGTGATCTACACTTACGGGAAGACCATGCATGCTGGCTCGGATTGGAGCGTATAACCCCAAGTGCCTTAACTCTTGATCCCAACGGTTGAGTACATATTTGGTCATCCTAGCCCACCATTTGTCTGGAAGAGAATGAACCCATCCGTAACATCTGAACCTTGGAATAGGGAATTCTCTGCCAACACGAGCGAGCCTATTCTTTACTGTGTTAGCCTTTATCATCAGTTCATTTTGAGGCCCACTATCTGGTCCAAATATCCCCGGGTAAAGACCACGAATAGTATGCCTGCCGCTAGAGTCAGGAGCGCTGACGTCTTTACCAATGAAACCGTAATGAATACGTTCATGGTCATTTGTCAAGTGCCATGACATCTCCCTCGGAATGGTCAAATTCCGTAATTGCAGAATTGAATATTGTCGAGGGAATGGGGGAAGGAATAGAAAATCACCTTCATGCTGATTCAACCAAATTTTAGGATCACGACAAAGATTATCTGGGTCTTCAATCGAATCCCCGAACAAATAATCAGGCTTCTTCAACGGTTCGGTAGAATCTCGACTTGGAGTTAGAGGCGAGTCAGTCAACAACGCTCGCAGGGTGCGACGACCTCCTTCACGAACTAATTCAGGGACACCATTGTCACAACCCTCGCTAAATTGGCGGACTTCTCTAACCAGAAAGTCGCATTTGAAGGAGGCATGAAGAGTACCGCTCTGACCTGGGTCCTCTCTATCAGAGAAGGCCACAGAGGGAAAGGGGACTGCATGGAAAAGTTAAACAGTTGAATAAAAAGGGCTAACAGAGCAAAACCCCCGCTCTAAATAGCCACGGCAGTGTTTACTGTCGCACGTTACCGCGGCAGTATACGCTGCCGCGTTCAGCCGCGGCGGCACGAGTTGCCGTGGTAACTGGACAGCAATTCCAGGTTTCAAAAATCACAAGTTTGAGCCAAATTCGTATTTTGGCCGTGGTACTTATCTTGATTGAACAATATATGTATTTTGCAGCGTCAATCCTCTCGGTGGAGGATGTCAACTCTTCCCGAATGCCCCTCAAAGGGGCCAAACGAGGTTACACGAGCAAAAACAGTAATTTTGAAAAAGGAAAAAGTTAAAGAGACGCACCCCCGAAAGAAAAAGCCACGGCCTCAACTTCCTCTGACGATTGGGTTGATGATTTGCCCTTGGCAACCCGTGATCTCTTCGGGGACATGATGAAAACTGATCCAAGAAAGAAAAAGTTAGGGTTTTGGTTGAAACTCCAAACAGAAACCAAAACAAACCCAATATACAAAAAAGGGGTGCGATCCTACCAGAGAACAAAGAGAACCAAGCTTGAGGAGTCGAAAAATCGAAAGAGAATCTTGAAAATCAAGAAGAATACCCGAAACCCTAGATCTTGCTTGAATAGAATCACCAAAATACGAAGAGGTGAGAAGGGGAAGAGCCAAAGGGTACCTTTTATAGGATATTTAAGGGGATTTCGAACTCAAGAAAGCGGGTAAAAGTGACCCTAAAAAGCCCAACAGCAACCTTATAATGTCGACTGGTCGAAGCGGTGCGCGGCGCTCGACGCTGTCGTGCTCAAGCGCGGCACTCTACACTGTCGCGCTCAAGCGTGGCAGTATAGTCTATCGCGGCAGTTGATGGTGACGTGATCCACAGTCGCGCAGGATTATCATGCATACACAATGATCCCTTGGGTATTTGAACACATACATCCCCCACTGTATTTGGAATACATACCCGAACACTCCGATGAGTATATGAGTATAAACTGCATCTCCTTGAACCTCCCAACGGGTATATGAGGTTAAACTATTTCCTGAACACTCCAATAGGGTATATGAGTATAAACTATTTCTCCAATCCTCCATAGCGGTTCTAATTCAAGACTTCGACAACGGCCACGCGATAAACGCAGCACCAGAGAAATCTTAGCTATTCTACAAAGTACTGAATAGGCTAAAAGATGGAGAAGTCAAGAATTGAAGCCATGTGCAAAGCACTCTATGCAACTTCCTAAACAAAGCACTAAAGAAATTGCAAGGAAAGCTTATCATATCCAAAGTGTCCCAGACTCCTCTCTAAAAACAACGAGTCTGAGATACTTTGGAGGGGTATCTGTAGGCGTCAAAAAATGCTCATAGATATCCAAATACCACTCAAGGTAAAGAGAAGACGATAAACGTCATTCTCTTAATCAAAGGGGATCATTCAAAGGAAGCAAAATAACGTTGAAGAACAATGCTGAGGCGCGGCAGTATGTGGTGCCGCGGCTAAGGCGTGGCAACCCATGGTGCCGCGGCTAAGGCGCGACAACCCATGGTACCGCGGCCTAGGCGCGGTAACCCATAGTGCCGCGGCTATTTGAGAAAGTTTCCCCGACGGTTAAATGAGCAGTTCTACATTGATTTTCAAAGTCCACGTGGCAGTATATCAGAAATGGAACGTGTGCTGACGTGTACAAGCAGTTAAACCACGAAAAAAATGGTTAAAGGTCGTGGGAGAATGGTTTCAAGCATGATGGAACGTGCTGGTAACCGTCTCTTTGGCCACGACAGCCCACACTGCCGCGCCAATAGTCGCGGTAGTGTCGACTATAGCGGCCGAAGAGTAGTCATCTGGTCGGTTATTTCGCCCCGTTTCAACTGTTGTTCATTCCTATCCCTATAAATACTTCCCTAGACACGAAATAAAAAACAGAGAGCAGATTGGAGCAGAAAAGGTTTGAGCTTTTTGTGATTTTGAGGAAGAAAGAGAGAATTTCCACCCTTTGACAAGCATCATTTTGTGATTCCTAGAGATCTAAGCTCAGACTTAATCTTTGGAAGAGTGAACATCTTACATCGATAAGATATTCGCTTCAAATCCCTACTTCGATAAATGAAGAAAGGATCTCTAAATAACCTCACGATCTACGAATCGGTGGTCCACGAGCCAAAGCACTCCCGGCACAGGCAAAGTCCCACAAAAACAGTAGTTGATAAACGACTGTTGTGTTATTTTCTCGAAAGTTGTAATTTTTCTTAATTTTTCATTGTAACTTTCTGTAAACGAAAGAAGTTTAATGGAATCTGCAATGGAAATGACTTTCGGCGAAAATAAAAGGAACCGACCCGAAGCTAATAGAGACCGCGTTTGCACCCACCTTCTTCTCCTTTGGTTTCGGCGTCACAATACCAACATCAATTAAGGTTTGTATTTTGTCCTTTAAGACATAACACGCCTTAGTGGGATGGTGGACCCTCCTGTGATATGCACAATATTTTGGGTCATTAGTCTTCTTCGCTTCTTCTTGGTTTGTGATCGGTGGAAGCTTGATCTTATTGTTATCCAGCAGGTACTTGAAGATAACTGGAACTTCATCATCTTTGAATGAATACTCCTTCAGAAATCTGGGCTCAGAGGTTTTAAACTGTTTCTGAGGCTGCTGATTTTGATTTGGCGCCAATTGGAAGGATGACTGCTACGGTTGCTGTTGTGGCGGCTGTTGTGACGTTTGATGAGCGTCCACAGCGGCTACGGACCCCCTTCCTCTGCCTCGAGGATTGAAGTTTTGTTTTTGATTTTGATTATTGGCTGGTGGTTGACCCCTCTCCAAATTCCTTCTTTTGAGAAACCGTTCAGCTTGCTCACCTCTCACCTTCAACTCCTTCCAAGTTTTAGAGGGTACGATTCCCATGACCTCTAATACATCCAACGACAAGTTATTGTGACAGGTCTGTAGGATGAATTCTTCGGTGAGTGGATCTCGACAATTCACCGCTTAGTTCCGGAACCGTTTGACAAAAACATCAACCGACTCCCCATTCTTCTGCTTCTCGTCCAACAACATGCCAATGGAGACCTCCGTGTCGTCGTCGAAGAAATTAGTAAGGAACAATTCTTTCATATCTCCCCAGCTAGTGATGCTTCCGGGTTTCAGGCGTCGGTACCAATCGAAGGTAGGCCCACGGAGGGTTCTTACGAATGACCGAACCATCAGGGCTTCATTTCCTGATATCGCGCCCAGATGTGACTTGAAGTAAATCAAGTGCTGAGTTGGTGAACCCCTGCCATCAAAAGGAGTAAAGTTAATCAAATTAAATTTTGAGGGATAAGGAATCAAATCCCACTCCCTCGGGTATGGGTATGGAATGCCCGTCTTCTTCACTTCTTGGCCCGTCATCAGTGCATTGACTTTGCTCTCAAGATCCTGCATTTTCTTGTCTTCTTCCTCATTCTTCTTCACATAGATTTGAGGAAGTTGAGTGGTTGATTTTGATGGACCGCTTCCAGAATTATCTTTATCGTGAGGAGGATCAGCAAAGATTGTCTCATCTTCTTTATCATCGTCTGTAGTTATACGCACAGGTATAACGTTGCGTTGACTGGATTCTGCTTTCTGGCTCGATTCTGGTTGGTGTTGTTGAGCTTGCAAATCTCGCATCTGCCGCATCATTAACTCCATCTCAGTTTTGATCTCAGCTCTGATCTCTTCGCGTTGTTTGGCTAACGCTTCCTGTAATATCTGAGCCAATTGATCTGGTGTGATGGCGAATGATTCTCTGGCTTGCCCAACACTAGACGTGGTGCTGTCTGAAGCAATGGTGGAGAAAGTATCTGACAATTCCTCATCCGACGATAATCCTTCATGCATTCTTTTATAGTCTCGGCGTCGGTTGGCCCTTCGTTGCAACCACTCCATTCTTTGAGAAAGACCCCGCTCAACTCTTCCCTCTGAAGAGAAATCAGGGTCAGGGTTGACTAAATGCTGTTTTCCTCTGCCGGTCATGTTAATAGTAACATCAGGGAATTCATCTCGCCGAATTGCAGGTTTTTTCTTGTTGAAGCGCCTCACTTTGGGTTTTGGTGTTTCTGTAGACAGTCTTTGAAATACGAAAACACGTTTCGCCCCTGCTTCTGAGCAACTGCATTCTATCAATACTACTTTAATAAGTCTCTCGCAAGCGCAATGAGACTCATCTTCTCGGACAATTCTTTTTCTCGAGTTGTTATTTTGATAGTACAGCTCATCATTGTTATGATTTGAGCAACCTATCTTTTATTTGGGAACCTTGTTAACATGCACAGGACGACTAGTCGTCGCCTCTGGGCGATCCAAGGTTAAATTTTTAAATACACCCCCTTGCGGGTGTGGAGTCTTCATAGGTCCTAGATGAGAATGAACTGATATTCTCTCATTTTGGACCGGATTAATTTTGACAGGAGGGTGTTTACGACCCCCTGTATAGGAAACCACCAAGGGTTTATTTGCCAGACTTGGACTTTCTTTGACTGGGGTTTTGCCTCGATCGTCAACCGAGGGACCAAGGCGATCGTGGTGATCTTGAATTTGGATAGATCTGGGCTAACACAGGGTTTCACTGGTGATGAAGTAGACGGGCCCGGAACGGATATTTGCGGCGTCTTCGGCATCCAAACTTTACGGTTCTTTGGTGGCTTTTCAGACACCAACTCCTCCTTGATTGCTTGTTTTTGTTGACGAAGAGTGCGGGCACGAGCGGCCTTCACCTTACGCCTTTGTATACGTTCCTAAAGGGTTGAACGAGCCCTTTTGACGAGGGTCCATTCCTCCGTCGTAAGTTGTGCAGAAATGTGATTATTTTGCCTTTGAGGCAACTGAACCATCTTCTGGTTCCTCGACTTTAGGTCCGCATAATAATAGACCCTGTCGGTCTGTTGCATGGCCTTAGCCAATTGTCGAGCACGTCGCTGGCGCTGTCTCTGATGAGCTCTCTTCGTCAGCACTGGTGAGCTATGATTCAACGACTCCTTAACTTGTACGGAGTCACTTGGAGCAGAGATGTTGCAAGGAGATTCCTTAACAACAATCGAGCAGGAACCTTCACCTGCGGCCTTCATCGGAATTGAAGACTTGGGAACTTTCTTGGAAGAGGAAATCCTCCTGTACTTGCGCGGTGAGGAAGATTTCGAAGACGAGGATGACATGTACTCCTCGAATTTTGCTTGATCGAATTCGTATTCGATCTCCTCAGTGACGATGATCTTGATCGGTTGCGACACCGCGGCCTCGGTAGCGAGGCCGCTGGCTCCCACTGTGGTCGCCAGTTTGTTTTCACCAAAAGTTGTTTTTGCTGTGGATTCCATTAAACTTCGTTCGTTTACAGAAAGTTACAATGAAAAATTAAACAGAAATTACAACTTTCGAGAAAATAACACAATAGTCGTTTATCAACTACTGCTTTTGTGGGACTTTACCTGTGCCGGGAGCGCTTTAGCTCGTAGACCACCGAATCATAGATCATGAAGAGGGGTTATTGATTCTTCCTTCGTTTATCGAAGTGAGAATTTAAAATGAAGATCTTATCAAAGTAAGATAGTCGTTCTTCTTAAGATCAAGTCAAAGCTCGAACTCAAGGAATTACTTCAAGAACTTAAATCTCTGCTCTCTCTGCTCTGAATTGCTCTAACAAATGCTCGATCCCCGTCAGAAATGACCCTAGGGGGGTATTTATAGCCTCTGGGACATAACTACAAAAACTCAACAAAACGACGAAATTAGGCTGGCGAGACAGTGTTTACTGTCTCGCTGTCCGAGACAGTGTTTGCTGTCTCGGACCGCGAGACAATAAATACTATCTCGAAAAACGAATATTCCTGGCAGTTTTTGCTGTAACTGCCTTCCCACGTTTCAAACTCCGTTATTTTGGCAGTTATTCACGTGATCTTCGCCCATGATGTTTTCCACGTCCTTTGGCAGTTAATGGACACGTGTGTGGCAGTTATCAAGGTGGTTTTTGACCATTTCAACACTGCCTCGCTGGCGAGACAGCGAACACTGTCTCGCGGCGAGACAGCGAACACTGTCTCGCTGGCGAGACAACGAACACTGTCTCGCGGCGAGACAGAAAAGACTGTCTCGCTGGCGAGATAGTTCATATCTGTCTTGATTTTTCTTCTAAGACAGTATGAGGTGATTTTTGGATGATCTTCTCTATGTTTGGATACCTATTAGCATTTTTTGACGCCTACATACACTAAATGCCACACACAACTAACAGAAGTCTCAAGCAAATACTAAATGCCAAAAAAACACATAATACTTTGCCCATATTAAGCTGGTAAGTAGAAGTCTCATACTAAATGTTGAACAAAACCATATAGTCTTCCACCACATAGCTTATGAAAAATCTCATATCTATTTATACTGTGGTTGTGGATAGCATAAACAATTATCTTTCTAAATAATTTGCACAAATATCACAACCAATGGGTAAGTGTCACAAAAAATATGTAAAAGTCAAATAAAATGACTAGACATCACAGTTCATGAATAAGTCCAATGGGCAAGTTTCACAAGAAATATGTAAAAGTCATATAAAATGACTAGATATCACAATTAATGAATAAGTCGTGTTGCATGAAATAAGTAAAAGTCATAGAAAATGACTAAATATCACATTACAATTAATGAATAAGTATTACAATATATTAAAACATATCACATATATTGAATAACTATCATGCAAAATGTAGATATCTTACATGAAATGCGCAAATAATCAATTTGATACTTACGCGTCCACTATTTCTTACATAAAATGACTATAACCCCGTATGTTCGTAGATATTCTTATATCTTTTAATAAATTATTATCGTCTTTTCTGGCAAAACACAAAGATAACATATATGTCATCAATGACTTGTGTACTATTTGCAAGTCCAAAGGTTGGGCAAAGTTAGAATATTACTATTTCTAGTTGAAACTAGTTCTCAAATTGTTAGATTCAATAAAAACTTAAGCAATGCCATGAGAAATGCAATTGTGAATATTAACTCGAGAATACAAAATCCTATTCTTATTATGTTCAGAAAGTTGAAAATAATATACCATAAAGTTTGAATAAGTTGGATATGAATTATGAGTTCGGTAAGCAATTAAAGAGATATGCGAGTAATGAGTCTTATATTCTTTTTTTAGGCAACCCATTTCTCATCTCTTAGATCATAACTTTTTTGCGCTTCTTCTCAATTATCTTCTCTTGAAAAGAGAAGTTATAAGGGCCATGGTGAAGTAAAAAAATTTTAACGTATGTATCTTGAAAAAAAACTTAGGACATGGATTGTACAAAGCTATCTTCATTGTTGCAAACTCTAAATCAGCCTTGTCCATCACTCATTTAGTTGCAAAATGTGATTTTGAAATATATCGATGTAAATTTCATTAAGAACCTAAAATATTATTGCTAAAATTGGTTTAGAATTGAGGGTTTCGATTCCTCTATTGCCTGCTTTTGAGAAGAAGAGAGGTAGATGCTTTCAACATTAAGGTTCAGGAAGACCAATTTTTTTGAGAGATGACTTATCCTCTTCTCAAAAAGACTAAATTTCATGAAACGATTCAATTTATAAGAGATCTAGGATTGAGCAATTAGATATTTCCCCCCTCTTTTGGGTTCAAAAAGAAGAAGAAGAAGAGTGGAGGCTCAACAATGGAGAAGAGATGGGCTTGAGGGTATTTTAGAGAGTTTTTTAAAGGGTTGTATGGCTTTTCGGGTCCAAGTACTAAAATAGGTTTGACTTTTAAGTGATGAGTACTTAACTTTTTCTCACAAGTACTAAAATGGGTTTGATTTTTAACCAAAATGGTGAGTACTTAACTTTTTCCCTTTTACTTCGTGTATGCAATTTTCTCAAATAACAATTATGTGCTTTCCCCAAGGAGGCAACAATATTACTATCTAATGAATCTTAGGCTTCCTTTAATGAACTTTTGATATATAGGCTATAGCTCTAAGGGGCTGTTTGGTTCATTTCCAAAAAATTATGGAAATGGAATCTCATTCAATAAATCAAATCTAATTTTTTTTAAGGATATCTAAGAATAGGAAAGCATATTCAATACTCATGTTTGTTTCATTTATAAAAATTAGGAAAGCATATTTAAAAATGAGCTTTTTGTGTTTGTTTCAAACTCATAGAATAGGAAAGAACCCAAAAAAGTTTGATTTAAACATACCTGTGGTAGAGTTACCACCCGTTAGAAGACAAATGCACCAAATATGTGTTGAAGGCAATAGCTATATAAACGGCTAGTTGTTGCAACGACTAGTAGGAGTTGTAATAGAGCCTATAAATATTTCAGCAGCATAGTAACATAAGTTAGTTCATTTCAGTATTTTTTTAGCAAGAACATCCTGGAGTAGAAAATAGAGCAACCTTGCAGTGAAGATGGAGCTGAAATGTGACAGCAAACAAGCAATTGACCCATATGAAGTGAAGTGCAAATGTAAGCTTTCCAACACCCTTGAAGCTTTGTGCAAATGGGAAAATAAAGGGAGACATTATTGAGGTTGTGCTAAGTTCCCAAATAAAGAATGTAACTTCTTTCAGTGGGCTCACAAAAAGGGTGATTGCAGAAATAGAAATCAAGTATCACAAAGTGAAGACATTCTTGAAGATAAAAAGTTAATGAAAATCAAAAGATTGAAGACAGAATTGAAATTAGCAGAGCGTCAACTAATCATTTGGAAAATGAGTGTATTGTTTTTAGTCATAATTGGTGTACTTGTCGTTATCTTTAAAAACTTGCCATGTAGTTGCAAAATGTATTGAGATATAAAAGGAAATTTTCATAATTGTTAAACAGTATAAGTCTCAGATTAAAGCCATATTATCAGTATATGATGCCTCGCCTAAATATTGTAATTGCGATATAGATTGTCTACACATAATGGTTGCCTCATCTAAAAATTACATGAGCAATTTAGATTGATTTCATTCTCATCATGGTATGCCTTATCTAAATAATAAAATTACAATATAGTCTGTATTAACAAAAAATACCAATCATCATTGCCTAATGCAAAAATCTTAAATTAACTTATGAAAATCATTATAACTTGTCCACAGATGATGAACCAAAGTTTGAGAGAATGATCATACCAATACACACTAGTTTAGTTCTCAGATGAAGAACCAAAGTTTGAAAGATAGTCATACCAATACACACCAAAGTCTGTAGATTGCTATCTTTATAACTTGTCCATAGATCATACCATCGTGTCTCATGAGAATAGATGTGAAAAAAATAGCATGCATTTGGACGCTAATAACCTGCACACGATAAAAACCAATCATATTACATAAGCCTCAATATAAACAAAGCATGTAACAAGCAAACAATGAGTTTAAAACTGCTTAGAGTCTGAGGTGAAAATAGATAATATATCATAAATAGAGCATAAGTAGGCATGATACATTAAGCTAAAACTACTAAGAAGCTAAAACTAAAGCAAATATTAAGCTAAAACTACTCATAAGCAATGCTGAAACTGAAGCAAACAATGAGATGAAAAAAACCTTATAATTTGAGATGAAACTGAAGTAAATATTGAGCTGAAACTACTCATAATCTAAACTAAAAATGCTCATAATCTCAGCTAAAATTGAAGCAAAAATTAAAGAAAAATTTTGAGCTAAAACTGCTCATAATATGACATGAAAATGCTTATAATCTCAACTAAAACTGGAGCTAAAACTGAAGCAAACAGAAAGCACAACCTGATCATAACCAAAGAGCAAACGAAATATTGTCTCATAACCTGATCATAAGCTATTCATAACTTGTTGCATAAGCTGATCATAAACAAATAGAGAGCACACCATTATACTGATCATAAGTTGTTCATAACCTGATCATAAGCATAGTTTTACAAAATTACGTAGCAGTTGCATCATGAAAATAAAGGCAAAGTATTGTCTCATGAAAATGCAAGATCATAACATGTTCATAACTTGAACATAAACATGGCAATAAGAGTGCAAAAGTTGGAAGGAAACAAGTTCACACATCCGTCAATCCTCTTTATCAAATTCTTTTTTCAGGATCTTCTCTATGAAAAGCTTTTGTGCATTTTTTGATTTGATAATGAACCTCCTAGATACTGATTCATCATCATACAAAAAATCAAGAACTTTATCCAGTATCATCTCAGAGAAATTAGACTCATGTGCTAATAAAGCCTTGGCCATGCTCTCACTCCAATGTAAAATATGTTAGTTTTTGTAGGCTATCTAAAAATCACAACAGATAGCTTATCCCCATCAAACATCAACAATAGAGGTTATAATTTGACAACTTCCAGAAGGCTGTAATTTGAAGATTTTTACGTAGATCGATGAATATTACAAATCAATGATCTTCACGACAACCGATGAAAGCTCTGATCAATGGTCTTCACAATCGATAGTGAGAGTTATAATCTGACGACTCTCACATTTTAAAAAGCTAAAGCGAAGATTACAAAACAACGATCGTCGCGATGCTCTGACAGAAGAGATTACAGTCAACGATCTCTTCAATCTAAGACGCAGGACTCATCCCTGCATCCCAGAGGTGAAGCACAAGTGGCCTCATTCCATAGTCAAAACTATGCAAACGCATCTCCTAAATGTTGCAAACGTAGCTTCCATTCGCTATCAAACACAGCTCCTAAATGCTGCAAACACAGCTTCCATTCGCTACCAAATGCAGCTCCTAAATGCTGTAAAACACAGCTTTTAACCGCTGCCAAACACATCATCTAAATGCTGCAAATGCAGCTCCCATTTGCTGCCGAATGTAGCTCCTAAATGCTGCAAAATGCAGCTTCCAACCGCTACCAAACGTAGCATCTAACAGCTGCCAACGTAGCTTCTAACAGCTGCCAATGCAGGTTCCATCTGTTGCCTAATGCAGCTTGCAAATACTGTGTTCAAATGCAGATTTCATTCCAAAATGCAGGACCTATATTTGACTCATTCAAACACGAGTTGAACGGTATCCAGAAACCGTTTTCTCCCCATGATCTGAGGGATTTCTGCCCCCACTTAGGAACGGATTAAGGAGGTGGTTATACCCCCATTCAGCTCCACTTAGAAGTGAATTAAGGGGAAGCTTATACCCCTTAATCCCCTATAAATAATTAAAAATCAACTTAGTTGAGGGCTCTTCAGATTGGGCAGATCAAGAGAGATCTTTGGATCATTGAGCATTTTCAGATCTAGAGATCAGCAAAGTGTTGAATATCATATCTCCATGATAGTGTTTTGATGATAACAATTTA
>BQKN01054250.1:2412-30674 GCA_022839385.1 Asparagus kiusianus | reverse complement strand
CAATGCTAACAACCCTCCCATCAACCCAGGGGGTGGTAACGAGAATGCTAGCGAAGACACAGGTGAAAGCCTAAAAATTAAAAATCTTGAAAAAGACGGGCATTCCTTGTCCGTACCCAAGAGAGTGGGAATCAATCCCATATCCGGCAAAGTTTAGTCTAATTAACTTTACGCCGTTTAATGGAATGGGTTCACCTACTCAGCATTTGATTTATTTCAAATCGCACTTGGGAGTCATCTCTGGTAATGAGCCTCTGATGGTGCGGTCATTCGTCGGCACTCTTCGCGGAGCTGCCTTCGATTGGTATCGTCGCCTCAAGCCAGGAAGCATAAACAGCTGGGATGACATGGAGACTAAGTTCCTCGCGAATTTCTTCGACGACGACACCAAAATCTCTATCGGATCGTTGCTCGATGAGAAGCAGAAGGACGGGGAGCTAGTCGACACCTTCGTCAAAAGGTTCCGGAACAAGGCGATGAATTGTCGGGACCCAATCACTGAGGAATTCATCCTCCAAACCTGCCACAACAACCTTTCGCTGGATGTGTTGGAAGCAATGGGTACGGCACCATCCAAGACCTGGAAGGATTTGAAGGTTCGAGGAGAGCAAGCTGAGCGATTCCTCAGAAGAAAGAAGGCGGAAAGAGGCCAACCGGCTACTAATCCTCCGAAGCAGAACTTCAACCAGAAAGGGAAAGGTAAAGCTCATGTTAATTCTGTTGATGCTAACCAGACATTTCAATTGCAACCTCAGCAACAGCAGCAGCAGCGAGCGCCATAACAATCGCAACCGCATTGGCAGCAACGGTCTCAGAAGCAAAAGTCTTCGGAGCCGAGGTTTCCCAAAGTCTACTCCTTTAAGGATGATGAAGTCCCCGGCATCTTCAAGTACTTATTGGAGAACAACAAAATCCAGTTGCCTACGATCGTGGATCATGAAGGAGCCACTAAGGTGACGGACCCGAAGTACTGCGCGTACCACAGAGCGGTCCACCACCCAACGAAGTCTTGCTACCACCTCAAGGACAAGATCCAAGCGTTGATCGATGTAGGAGTCATAACTCCAAAACCGGCCAAGAATGTAGGAGCAAATGCGGTGTCAATCAGCTTCGGATCAGTGCCTACAGCTTGGTTTGAGCCGAAGCGCGTCACCAAAGTCGGGATGAAGACGGTGAATGACGACCCGCACGGACAGCGCCAAAAGGGACTCGTGCCACACACGGCCCCGAACGGCGAAATCCTTTGGGTTCACCCCGACCTGATTGAGGATGAACAATGGGCCGGATCGTCATCAAAGAAGAACTCGAAGGGGAAAGGGAAGTCTTGCTATGGAGTTTCTGCCATCCCGGGTGAAGACGATGAAAGGATCACCGCTTTTCCGTTTTCCGACGAGGAACAGGAGGTCTTTGCGACCCGGAGTGGAAACGAATACCACTTCAAATATCCATCTCCTGGGAATCAAATAGCTGAACAGGGGGTGACAAAACGGGGACCAGCCAAGATTCTCACAGAACTGGGGGTGATTACAGTTCCCAAACCGGTTGAAGATGCTCGACGATAGCCGGTTGACAAACAGAAAGAAAAGGGGCCCGAGGAGGTTCAGAATCCGAAGTAGTCTCTTTTCAGTCATCTGATTGGAAAGGACAAACCGGAGAGTTCAAAAAATCCGCGTGCCTTTGACATCATGGCTCAGCTAGCCAATATTCCAGTGCGGATAACGCTGTACGAGTTGCTCCGATTGTCCAAGGAAACTAGAGAAGCCTTGCAAGAAGCCTTGGCCGATTCGGAGGCATTCCTCACCAGGATCAAACCAGCTCCCGAAGAACTGGAAATGTTAGCCCAACAGTGTAATGTGGTGGCCAAGAATCTTCCCTGCATCACCTTCACCAAAGAGGACATGCAGACGAAGAATTCAAATCATGATCGGCCCTTGTACTTCGTTGGGTACATTGGCTCCAGCGAGGTCAACCGAATCCAAGTGGATCCGGGTTCCGCTGTGAGTATTATGCCACTTCGCCTAATGCACAGCCTTGGCATTCCAGTCAGCAAGTTGGCATCTACGGGCACAGTCATTTACGGATTCAACACCAGCGGGTCAAGACCTTTGGGAAAAATCCGGATAAAGTGCCAAATGGGCGATCTGAAGACGGAGGTCACGTGCTACGTGATTGATGCTGAGACATCCTATAACTTACTATTGGGTCGGCCTTGGATCCATAGTAATGTTATAGTTCCCTCCACCTTACATCAGTGTCTGAAATATGTCAACACTGATGGAAGGGTTAGGACGGTGGTCGCGGATAAGCAACCATTTAAAGGGTATGAGAATTACTTCACAGATTCTCTCCTTTATGGTAATGAATCCGATACGGAACCATCGATCCAGGGCACGGACAGCGGAGAAGAAGCTGATTCTGAGGCCGGATTCGATTACAATGGTGGTTTTGTTCTAAATGACATTGTACCCTTTGTAATCAATCTCGACGACGAACAGTCGTCAGATGGCGGTTGTAACTGGCAACTTGCCGATATTGAAATAAATCGTGATTTAGAGTATTCCTTGTCTCTTGATGATGCGATAAAGGGATTGTACGATAATCCTAATTTATGTATGCCGCTCCGATCATCTTATGTAACGAAGAAACGCCTCCAACATTCCTTCGGAACAACTCGGATTATTCCTGCCAAAACAGGAGGACAAAAAGAAGTGATCTACAGTAAAGGAGAGAGTCTTCCGTTGCCAGATCATTTCCTAAGAGAAGATGAAGACGACGACAAATCTGGTCTGCACTTATCTAAGTATAGTCCGGAAGCGCGTACGCTCATGGAAAAACAAGGGTACGACTTTACACTCGGGGAAGGTTTATACTTCGATCGAGGTTCCCGTATCCCAGTCAAAGCGGCATATGTCCCAAAAGGGAAACCGGATAATTATTACCGTCACAAGAGAGGCCTAGGCTATGTCTCATCAGATGACGAATGTGGTTGGCAAATCATCGATCAAATTGCTAACAAAGCTAAGGATGGGTACTTGCCAGACTCTTCAGCTGAGGATTCCGACACAAGTTTGGGAGAAATGTTCAAGACCTTGATGTCGAACATGACTACAGCTGATCCGTCTACGATGGAGGACGACGATCAAATGCAAACGTGGGAGGACCCATGGGTTCATCACCTGAACATGCAATATGGTGATAAGTTCGAACAAAGAGAGCCACCCACCGAAGACGAAGTAGTCCAAATTAATATGGGCGATGAGGCCAATCCAAAGCCCATATTCATCAGCGGTAGTCTTCCCCCAGATGAAAAAGAGGAATTAATTGCCTTAATCAGAGAGTACATTGATGTCTTCGCCTGGAACTATGAAGACATGCCAGGGCTTGACCCCAATGTGGTAATGCACCGCCTCGACATCAAGCCGGATGCCAAACCTGTCAAGCAACAGCAAAGACGGTTTCGTCCGCAGATTATGGAAGCCATCGAGGCAGAAGTTAAGAAGTTGATCGACTCAGGATTTATCCGAGAGGAGCAACATCCAGACTGGCTAGCCAACATCGTTCCCGTCATGAAGAAAAACGGCAAAATCAGGATTTGCATCGACTTCAGGAATTTGAATGAAGCATGTCCAAAAGATGATTTTCCTCTCCCGATCACGGATGTCATTATTGACAATACATGCGGATTCGAGAGAATGTCCTTCATGGACGGCTTTTCGGGGTATAATCAAATCAAGATGCACCCGGATGACGAGAAGCATACAGCATTCAGAACGCCCCTCGGTGTCTTCTGCTACACGGTGATGACGTTCGGTCTGAAGAATGCAGGTGCTACATACCAACGAGCAATGACTAAGATTTTCTAAAAACACCTCAGGAAAACGGTTGAATGCTACGTCGATGATCTGGTGGTAAAAAGCCGCAACAAAGAAGATCACATCAAGGACTTGAGAACGATGTTTGATCTTATGCGGAGTCATCAGTTGAAGATGAATCCCACAAAATCCTTCCTCGGAATGTCCAGTGGAAAATTCCTGGGATTCGTCGTCACCACTAAGGGTATACACATCGACCCAGACAAGGTAAAGGCGATAAATGAATTGCAACCCCCGAGAAATCTAAGGGAACTCAGAGGATTGCAATGGCGTTTAGCTTACATCCGGCGGTTCATCTCAAACCTATCTGGGAAGTGCCAACCATTTTCTAAGCTAAACAAGAAGGGCGTGTCATTTATTTGGGACGACGCCTGCCAAAAAGCATTTGAAGATATCAAGGCATATCTGATGAATCCCCCTGTTCTTGTTGCACCAAAATCAGGTAAACCGTTCTTGATCTACATCAAGGCGATGAACCATTTGGTCAGTGCTTTGTTAGCACAAGATGATGATAATGGTCACGAACAGGCAGTCTATTACCTAAGTCGGACCTTGATAGGCGCCGAGTCTCGGTACCCGATGATCGAGAAAGAATGTCTCGCATTGGTATTCGCAGTACAGAAGATGCGACATTACTTGGTTGGCCAGACGATTTACGTCATTGCTAACATTAATCCGGTACGGGTATTCATGACTCAACCGGGTTCGATGAATTGGCGGTTAGCAAAGTGGGCCCTTCTCTTATCCCAATATGATTTGCACTTCAAACAGCAGAAGTCAGTCAAAGGACAAGCAATTTGTGATCTTCTGGCGGCAAGTCCGACAACAGATACGGTTGAAGTGTATGATGACTTGCCAGACGAAACCCACGAGGTTAACACCACATCACATCAACAAGTATGGCAATTATACTTTGATGGTGCTTCGAGAGCAGTTAATAAGGCAGTAACCCCTGGATGTCCTAAAGTCACCTCCGGAGTTGGAGTGGTCTTAGTTTCCCCAGGGAAACACGTGATGCCTCGAGCTTATTCACTGACGAGTCCGTGCTCGAACAACGTAGCCGAATACAACGCGCTCATCATTGGACTCAGTTTCGCCAAGGAGCTGGGGGTCGAGTATCTCGAAGCTTTTGGGGACTCTCAATTAATAGTCAACCAAGTTCGTGGAGAGTATGAAGTCAGGAACCCAGATTTGATTCCATACCACCAGGAGGCCGTCAGAATGGCAGATTCTTTTGAAGAATTTTACGTCGAATATATCCCACGTCTCCAGAACGCTTATGCGGATGCATTGGCAGCCCTAGCAGTATCACTCGCGCAACCACCCGAAACTGAACTCCTAGTCACAGTAAGATCACACTAACTCTGCATACCCATATACGATATGGAGGTTGAAGAGGAGGATGATAAAAACGAGAACGCCAAAGAGGTGAACTCGACCCAGATCGGGTCTGAGTCCCGAGATTGGCGTTTTCCCATTATTGATTACATCCAATACGGCATTTTACCAGAGGACGCAAAAGAAAAAGAATCTATTCGTCGAAAAGCTCCGCGGTTCTTTTACAATACCGAGACCCGTACGCTATATCGCCGGGGGTATGATGATTTGCTTCTCCGATGCCTTTCGAACGAAGAAGCAAAAGAAGTTCTTAAGGAAGCACATGAAGGAGAATGCGGTGCGCATCAGCCTGGTCCCAAGCTGTATGATCGAATCAGAAGAATGGGATATTTCTGGCCAACAATGGTTCGTGACGCGATCGAGTACGCCCGAGAATGCCACGCGTGTCAAGTGCATGCAAATTATATGCACCAACCACCGGAGCGATTACACACGTCAACCACGTCTTGGCCATTCGAGACATGGGATATGGATATTATTGGTCCTATCTTTCCTCCTTCAGTCAAAGGTGATCGATTTATTCTTGCTATTACCGACTACTTTTCGAAGTGGGCTGAAGCCATTCCGCTTAAAGAAGTGAAGACGAACAACGTCATCAACTTCATCAAACATCATGTCATATACCGACACGGCGTGCCGAGGCGGATCATTCATGACAACGGTCCGCAATTCATAAGCAACGCTTTTATCAGGTTCTGTGACAAGTTCAAGATTCAAGATGTTTCGTCAACAGCTTATTATCCCGCTACGAACGGATTAGCTGAGGCTTTCAACAAGACAATCATCAAGATCCTGTCAAAGCTTGTGAAGACCAATAAGCGAGATTGGGACGATAAACTCGGCGAAGCGCTCTGGGCTTATCGCACCACAATACGCACGCCTACAGGAGCCACTCCATATTCTCTGGTGTACGGATGTGAAGCTGTGCTACCGTTGGAGATTCAAATTCCCTCCCTTTGGATCGCTCTCACAACGGAGATAACGACCGAAGAGCAGCATCAAAAGCGTCTCGAGGAACTCGAAAGGCTGGACGAAAAGCGCTTGGAAGCTCAACAACACATCGAGTTCTATCAAGCCAGGATATCCAGAGCCTTTGACAAAAGGGTTCGCCAAAGAAGCTTCAAGGAAGGAGATCTGGTCCTCGCTGCTCGCCGACCAATAATCCTCACCTCTAAGAAGAAAGGTAAATTCGAACCTAAGTGGGAAGGACCGTTTGTAATAGACACAGTCTATTCAAACGGCGCTTACCGCTTAATTTCTTTAGAGGGCATCAGGCAATTAATGCCAATAAATGGGAAGTTTTTGAAGAAGTACTATCCCTAGTACGTTCAAGACAACCCATTTATCGGGAAATTCCTTGAAGAATATTACACTTAATATTCTAAAGGATAACCCAAGTTCACACCACCAAAATCCCTTACTTGACAGTGAGTCCACCAAAAAGGTCCACTCTCAATTCGGAGTCCCCTTTCGATAAACGAAAGAACTCTCTTTCTTTTCTCTTTGGTTCAACCTTTTCATGGATATAACCGAAGCTAAAATTTCACTTCGATAAATGAAGAACTCTTCTTTCGATCAGCTAATCAATCCTATAAAAGGTAAGTTTATCTAGATCTTCCAGATTCTCAGAGTGGAGATCCCACTTCTAGTCTCTTTCTTGCACTGGAAATAGAATATAAAATTCTTCCTTTCCAGAATCCGGGAAATAGAATATAAAATTCTTCCTTTCCCACAACAACCGTTTCTCAAAATTTATCAATTTAGGATTCATCCTAGGAAGTTTATCCCGAATCCTAAGCAGGGATAAGTCTGCGCCTAACACACGCTGCCGGTTTAGTCTTTCTCCGAAGAAGAAGACACCAGAGTTCGATTCTGGGGTATTTTATCCGGAAACCTAAGTAAGGATAAGTCTGCGCCTAACACGCGCTGCCGGTTAGTTCTTAACCGTTAAAAAGAACACCCGTCCGCATATCCAACATTGTGGCAGGTTGTTATTAATAACACCGAAATCCATGCCTCACACGCATGGGGAATTTTATCCTGAATCCTAAGAAAGGATAAGTCGACACCTAACACGCGTCGCCGGTTTAGTCTTTCGCCGATTGAAAAAGACACCAGGGTCTAAACCTGGGGAATCTTATCCCGAAGCCTAAGAAGGGATAAGCCAACGTCTAATACACGTTGCTGGGTAGCCGATTCCCATAACAATGGCAAAGTCTACATATTCGAAGTTGTAGCACAAAGTCTAAAGGAGTTCATTCCTTTAGCACAACATCACATGCGGAACGGATTAAAATAATCTGCATGTAAGCCCGACTCAAACGGTAATCGGTAAGAGCACGTCAAATCCGTTAAAGGCTGAGGATTTGCCAAAAATCCTAAGTCAACGTCTCATACACGTTGCTGTTTAGTCTTTTCACAGGAGAAAGACGAAGTCTACGTATTCAATATCGTAGCACTAAAAGAGTTAACTCTTTTAGCTTAACGTCATGTGCGGAACAGATTTAGACAATCCGCACGCTAGCCCGACTCAAACGGTAGTCGGTAAAGGCTAATCAAATCCGTTGAAGGCTGGGGGTTAGCCAAAAATCCTAAAGCCGACACCTAATACGTGTCGTCGGGTAGCCTATTCCCGTAACAATGGCGAAGTCTATGTATTCGGCATCATAGCACGAAGTCTCAGAGAATTCAATCTCTGAGCACAACGTTACATGCGAACGGATTTAAACAATTCGCATGCTAGCCCGACTCAAACGGTGGTCGGTAAAGGCTCATCAAACCCGTTGATGGCTGAGGGTTTGCCAAAAATCCTATGAGTATTATGGTTAACATTTCAAACGGAATGGCGAATCATAATAAAAATAAAGATGAAAACCAGTGTCACTGAGAGAGTCAAAAGTCAAAGTACACAGCAAACAAAATCATACATCAAGCCCGTGGCTAAAAATCTGCTGACTGAGCTTAGACAGCTTATCATCATAAGCTTGACTAAGCTCAGCTCTAATGGACTCCTCGGTAGCGGCAGAGGTCTTCGCAGCAGTCTCCTCTGTCTCGACCAGCTCCTGCTTTAAGGATGTCAGCTCGTCAGATAAAGCGGTGCAGGTCTGCTGGTCCTGTGCTCTCGTCATCTGAAGAATGCTCAAAGTTTCCTTTTCTTCGCGGAGTTCTCTTTCAAGCCGGTCTATCTTGGTTTCACAAGAGATAAGAGAAGAATCGAGCTCGGCAAGTGAAGATAATCTAGTAGCAAGACCAGTCTCAACTCGATCCACTCGGTCTCGCTGCACCCGAACCTCAAGACTAGCAAGAACCTGAGTCTCGCGCAGTGACTGTAAACGGGTCTCTAGCTCAGCAGCAATAAATGAAGAGGCGCCGGTATCTCGAAGCCCATGAAACATCTGAAGCTCATGCTCTAGACAGTCGAGATCGTCAACTATAGCCTTCGCTAAATCTGGATATCCTGCTTCCTTTATCAAATTAACTCTGGAATTCAGGAGAGGTTTAAACTGGTGAAGTGAAAGTCCACCGTGGAAGAGCTTGCCAATCATAGCATTCACAAAGGAGAAGAAGGAGCGAACTTCTATGCAGATGACGACCTTGTCGGGATCGTCGTCGGATAATAGCTCCTTCACCAGGACATGAAGACGAGAAGAACGCCCTACACAAAAAAAGGGAGAAGTCTGTCAAAAGTCTTAATAAGAAAAAGGAATAGCACTCTTCAATGAGTTGACTTATATCTTCTTCCCCTTGAGTCGCTGGGGGTGGTGAAGATGTAACCGCTGTGGATGCATCAACTGGTGCAGTTGGTCTCGCAGCCGGCCCAACAGGGTCTCTCTCAACAAAAGCTCCTGTCAAATTCAAAATTCACAAAGGCGTTACATTATAGCTGTATTAGTCAAAATTGGCTAGTCCTATAATCGACTCAGAAAGAGGCATATACCTTCAAAAGAACCATCCTCGGGATTGTTAGTGAAGGTGGACTCAGAGAACATATCCCCAGGTAACTGATCATCAATCTGAGGAGAGCTATATATGTAGTGCATCATAGGAGTGTCCGCAAATAGGCTTCCCTCGTCAAAATCATCGATGGAGAAATCTGACATAAAAGAATATAAGTGCCAAAAGAAATGAAGAGACTACAACTAATGGAAATGAGCTACCTTTCACGGGTGCATTAACCTCTTCATTTCCAAGATTCGCCTCCTGCAAGTTATCTGAAGGAGCAAGAAGTAGAGGACAGTTAGAGGATACATAAATTCATTTGTGTGTTATCTAAAGAAATACGTTGTCAGTGTTAGATGTACCTTGATTCACGGAATCAGGTCCTACATTGACCTCCTCTCTAATGTCAGCAACTCCTATAGGCCTCTCCACAGGGGGTAGTGGGTCAGACTCATCGGGAGATACGGGAATAGGATCAGGACTCATCTCACTCTCTCTACACACTCCTATATAGAGATGGAAAAGCATAAGGCAATGTGTTGAATAACCAAGGGAATGGTTTTCAGGATAGATGTTACCTCCGTCACTAGCAGGATCATCACCAGCCAGATCCATGTCAGATGCTCGTGAAGCTACACGAGGTTTGCGGGCCAATCTCTTCCGCCAAGCAATGGGGATCGAAGGTCTCGCCTGGGGAGGAGGACGGAACTCTTCATCATGATCAACTGTGGTCCCTGAAACATCAAACCATAGTCAGTTTCAATACTTCTGGAAGATAAAAGGAAAAGATGAATCGCAAACCTCGCTCGGAAGAGTCATCATAATCTTCAGGATCTCCGCCTGAAGCCTCGTCCGTGGAAGGGAATGTCCTCTGGCCCTCTTCATTAATCCTGCGAGTCTTGTTCCGTATCCTCTGTGCCCGAGCGTTCTCCCGAATCCTAAGGGAATCAAGCTGAGAAGCCTCCTCAGCCTCTATCTCTGCAATCGGCTTCACGGGGACAGTCTTGTTAACTGCTAGTAACCACTTGCAGCTCAAGAAAGTGAGGTTCAACTGTCGATCAATACTCGGGAGACTGAACTTAGCACCGGTACAGCTAGTCACGGTCCACAACCATGCACGGAGACCGTCTACCAAACCACTATGGGTCCGAAACTGCTGACGAGGATTCCCGATGTAGAGCTGATCATAGCCAAACTGGCGAGCTAATCGGTAGGGCAGATATGGTTCTATGAAGCACTGATCCCTCACCCGGAAAGTCAGATAGCCGGGCCTAATGTTCACCAACCAGTTGAAGCAGCCGATGTCTAGTTGAGTCCGATACTCTTTCGGCTTCTCCTCATCGATCAAGCACTCACCGTATCGGCCGGAGAACTGCGGAAAACAAGTGGAAAATGCCCAACACTTGTGGACCTGCAGCTGCTGTCTGACATCAGAAAATCCGCGGCCCTCCCACCTGCCATTCTCAAGCAACTGTAGCAGGGGAACAGAGTGGTCTGTGGCGTTCGGCACCGACATCATATCCGAGCGGTGGAGGACGAACCAGGCCATCAGATAAGCGTACGGAAGCTCCACCTTAAGAGTGGGAATCTGACCTGGCAAATCGGTCTCCTTCCGTGTGAAGGCACTGGAAAGCTGTCGAAGTCCTCGGTGAATATTAGCCACCATCACCGGAAGAAGTGAGAGTTCTTTCTTGTAAGCGAGCTGAACTGCTGGATAGAGTACCTCCAAGGGCAAGGCGTCGCCAGACTGGTATGGAACCACACACTTCTTCAACCAGATAGCAAGAAAGCCGGCAAGAAGAGTCATCGGTCGAATCGGTGTGGTCGCATGCCATAAGAAGGATCTGAACCTGGTCTTCGCAGGGAAGCCACCCTCAGGACTGCTAGTGGTGTAGGAGTGAGCGTCAATCTTCTTCAGTAGACTGTTCACCTCTGAAGGAGTGAGTGGGGCCAACTCACAAATATCCTCGCCAGAACTGCTCTCCAGATTCTTGAACAAGTAGTTCGCAAACTGCTTTAAACTCACACATACCTTGGTCCTCTTTGCTAAAGGCTCGGACTGCGCCAAAGCAATGTGGTAGTGACAAGTAAGGTCCTACAGAGTCTCATAACGGTCGAGCATGCGATCCTTCAGCTGACTCAACTCATGACTAGAAGGGAAATACTCCTGATACAACATCTGTCCCATGGGCAAGCCAGAAATCCTGTGCATCTCATGGAGGGCCAAACCCAACTCCCCTTGCCGGGTCAGAAAAGTGTTCGAGTCTGGATTATAGAGCTCAAACAAAGCGCAGAAGTGCCTCACGCTGACCGGCAAGCCATACATGGTGGCACGGATAGCTGCATATAGGCCACAAGCATGCAACTCTTCGCCCCATCGGCTCAAGACATACGTCGTCATACGGGTCCACCAAAACTTGTCCAGAGAATAGACCCAACCATAAAACCTATGACGAGTAGCGGGCATCTCACGTCCTAGGGCAGCAAGACGGTTCCTCAAAGTAGAAGCGGTGGCGAGGAGCTCGTTACGTGGCGGCGCATCTAATCCCACCACTCCGGGATGCAGTCCAGTGATATGACTCCTGCTCGAGCCAGGAACTACCTGATGAGTGGACGTAGCCGCAATGGACGCTCTCATGATCCTCAGTCAAACGCCACGACATCTCCCGCGTCACGGCCTGACGCCTGAGCTCAGTCAACGAGCGATGTCGAGGAATCTCCGGCAAGTATATGAAGCCATTGCCGGTCTTGTGAAGCCACTGCTCAGCATCAATGAATACGGCTTCTGGGTCATCGACAGAATCACCAAATAGGAAATCGCTCTTCCGAAGAGGCTGAGTAGAGCTGGCGTCCTTCACAAAAGGCGCATCTGTGATCAGCTGGCGAATAGCTCGATGACCACCTTCCCTCACCACTTGGGCAACCTCAGTCGACGTGCCCGAAGCAAACTGAGGAGTAGCTGGAATAGGGGAAGGATCGTCGGAGGTCGACTAATACTCGCCACGACGCCCATAGACTGCGTGGGATGAGAATGATCCAGAAGGGTACCCCACTGCAAAACAGACAGTTAAACACTGGTTAGTCTCGATTATAAAAGGAAAGTGAACTCATTTTACAAATAGCTAAGATAGAGTCATTGCCTTATAAAGGGCGAGACGATTTGGCCACATTGTGCAATCATAACACAGGGTATGTCGACAACATATCCCTGCCTTATAAAGCACAATGTAGCGTCAAATCGCCCCCTTTATTTTTGAGATATGGTTTTGACCAAGCAAAACATATCTTTAAAGCGTCGATTCCCACCAAGGAGAATCAAGGCTCTTCCCGATTGCCTCGCCAAGGAGAACAACGTGGGGTAAAAAGGACCAATTTGCAAATTTCTAAGAAAATAGGGACTAATTTGTAAATTTCCAAATACTGCCAAAAATAGCTCACCAGCATAGGAAGGAGGCGCGCCATCAGCCGACATGGCAGGGGAACGACCTCTCGAAGCACACGACATGACGAACTGCAAAATAAATTAAGAGGTCAGATCTAGAAAAAAAAAGATCACTTTTTTATCAGATCTACCCCCCTGAAAGATTAGCTCGAGGCGTCAAATCACACCCTCAACCCTCACATATGATCCCACAAATGCATAAATTAAATTGAGCATGAAAAAATATTAAAATTGTGGAGGATTTACCTGAAGAAAGGCTCGAGATCCAATAAAGATGAGACCTTTTAGGAAACTTTCACCACGTGCTCGAGGGGTCTGAGAGGAATTTTAAAAAATGGTTTTTCGAGGGATTTTTCAGTCCAAGATAAAAAGGAAGCCTAGATCTGGGACAACTATCAAAGTTTCGAGGAGAAAAGACGCTCGAGGGAAAAGAAATTCAAAAAAAGAGGGGACAAGGGGGGCCGGCCCTAGAGAGAGGAAGGAAAAAAGAGAAAAAGAAAGAAAGAAAAATGGACCCCTTTTATAGTGTGGACCAAGTTGAATCGGACCGGACCAAGTTGAACCGAACCGGACCAGTCCAAATCAGTTCAAAAGGGACTGAATTGAGCGTCGAAACGACTTTAAATCAACTGAGGGTCCCATCCTTGGTTTATTCCTGTCTCTCCCACACATTCGGAAGGAACGGAAGAAATTTTTTGAGCCAAATTACTGCCTTTTTTGACTCATTTTCAAGCCGGTTCAGCTTATTTTGAGCACGGAAATACTCCAATAAGGTATACGAGTATAAACTATTCCCTATTTTTATTGAGAAGTTCCTGAAGAATATTTTTCTAAAAATATTCTTAAGGATAACTCAATAACACGACGCCGGACAACGCGTCGCAAAGGAAGATTCAACGCCAACAATCGAGGGTTAGTTGTACGTCGAACAAATGAGCACAAGCTAAAAGATTGGAAAATCAGGAATCGACTTCAAGTTCAAATTCCGACGACGGTCAGACAATAAATGCAGCACCGGAATCCTTACAAGCATTCGACAAAGCACCGAATAGCCTGAAGGAGTGAAGGAATACAGAACAAAAGTCGTTCCAGGTCCCGTTACACCGACAAAGGGTAGGGGCAATCATATCCAAAGTATTCCAGACTCTTCTATAAAAGAATGAGGCTGGAACACTTTGGAGGGGGTATCTGTAGGCGTATAAAATTGCCTATAGGTCCCTTAGCATGGCTCGGCACGATGATTCGACAAATCAACGGACGTTCGAGCGACGAGGCGATGAGGCACGTAAGCAACGGAATACGTTCGCTTGTGGAACCAATCCAACGGTTCAGAAAGTTAATGAGTCATCCAACAACAAAACGGACTTGAACTCAAACACCGAGGTGGATTTACTGCCAAATGAAGACTTGGGCTATCAAATCAAGACCCGAACAAATCAAACGAACAACCGAATCACGGACATAACCGAAAGACAGGAAAACGACGAAACGGAACACACCCGGGGGACTCGGCCCAAACCGAACCAACCCGGGGTGGCTCGGCCCAAGCCGAGCCACCCCAGGGTGGCTCGGTGGCCAAGCCACCCCAGGGTGGCTCGGCCAAGGCTGAGCCACCCTGAGGTGGCCCGACTCCCCCCCCCCTCTCTCTTGTGCACAAATGCACAGTTCAGAGAGGCTATAAATAGGGGGGTGGTTGTTCATTTGAGAGGACTTTTTTCTAAACTTCTGAAGAGCCGAAACTCTGCCGGATTATCATCTCAACTCGGAATTGTGAAGGCTTGAAGACTTGGACACTCGGATTCGATTCTTGGCGAGCACCCGCACCAAACAAGGCAGGAGTTCGAAGGGATCTAATCCTCAGATCTACGTAGTTTTACTCCGGATCTAAGCTTGGTTCTTAGATCCCGAGATTCGAGCGGTCGTTTCCTTGGTGAAACGATCCCTCCCGGCTATTATCTCCTTGGTGGGATAATACCCGTTATACCACGTAGATCTGTTCGGATCGAGATTGTGCGGTGGTCCACGGCAAACAACCCCGGCACAGGCAAACAACCCACAAAGCGAGTGACCGTATAACAGGAGCTCGCGATCTGTTCGTTAAATAAGGAAAGTTGTAATTTTTTCTTTGTTTTCTTTGATTTTCATTGTAACCGGATCTTATAAAAAGACCGGATCTTTGTAAACGCAAAAAGTTGTTAACTAATATAGCAATGACATCGTCATTGAAGAAGAGTTTGATTTTTCCCGCGAACACAGATTAATGAAGCTACGAGGTTGACGAACCGCACGCAAACAACGGAATAAATCCACTCGCGTGCGGAATCAAGTCAACGGTTTAGTAAATCGACGAGTCATCCAACCAAGAGCGGACTCGGACAAATCACGATCGAATCAAGATCAGTTTCGGACTCGAACTCAGAAGCGGATTTACTGCCAAATCAGGTCAACGAACTGAGTCCGGACAAATCAACCATACAACCGAATTACGGACAGAACCGAAAACGGATACAACGACAACACGACAATAACCCAACACCTAGAGGGGCTCGGTCGAAACCGAGCCACCTCAAGGTGGCTCGGCCAAAGCCGAGCCACCTCAGGGTGGCTCGGCCACGGTCGAGCCACTTCGAGGTGGCTCGGTGGCCGAGCCACCTTGAGGTGGCCGGCCCAGATCTGTGCCAAGGCACAGATCTGGTTGCCTATAAATAGGCCACCCTTTGTTCATTTGAGAGGGTTGGAAAATTTGGAGAGGCGAAGCTCTGCTGGATTCGAGGCTCAGAACTTAAAAAGATTCAAGCTTTGGGACTTCGAGGACTTGCTCATCCAGATCTGGTGCTCAGCGATCGTCAACGCCAAATAAGGCAAGAGTTCGAGAGGACCGGATCTCAGATCTACGCAGGCGTACTCCGGATCAAAGCTTGGCCTTTGATCCCGAGATTTGGGCGATTAGTTCCTTGGTGAATTAATCCCCCCCGGCTATTATTTCCTTAGTGAAATAATACCCGTCGTACTGCGTAGATCCGACCGGATCTAGATCTCGCGGTGGTCAACGAATAAACCCCGGCGTAGGCAAAGAACCCACGCAAGCGAGCGACCGCAAAACAGGAGCTCGTGATTTGTTCGGCAAAAGGAGAAAGTTATAATCTTTATTTCTTTTTATTTTGATTTTCATTGTAACCGGATCTTATAAAAAGACTGGATCTTTGTAACGAAAAACTGTTATTAAAGATAGCAATGGAATCAGTAAAGAAAGACACGATTTTCACCGCGAACAACAACATGATGAGATGACTCTGATAGGAATCAAAGAAAACTGAACCAAATGAATAGAATTATATAAATTTTGCAAATTATTCTTAAGGTATTGGGATGCATGTACTGATAAACCTTAGGCTCTAATACTAAACAAAAATCTTACAACATCCCATGTCCCAGAAGCACCTGACGGGCACATGACTAGGCTAGGTAGCATATACAATTGGTCCAAATACCAACAAAAAATATATACTTAAGCCTATAACAATGATTGATTCATATATCTCATTCATCACATACTATACAAAATCACAAAATCACACACAAAGCAAATATAAGGACTTGATATACGGCATAAGCAAGTATACAGTACAAATACACAGTAGAAGCAAGATACATATAACATAAAAGATATCACGAGTCTGATATCAATATTATCAATTCATACACATATATGCTAGGCCACATAGCCTTGTAAGTTTGAAACAACTATTATAACTGTTAAGCACATCAGAGTCACTACTTAGCAGCAAAAAGATGAACATAAACAATAAGGTCTTGTAAAAAGGCTGAAAAATAACTAAGTAAACAGATAGGCAATCTGGTCGAAAGAAACTCCATCGATAGAAGATCACTAGATCCCAGTGCGCCTAAAAGTGGGGGTGAAAGATCCGAGTTCGCCACTAGTGTACATACCAGGACGGTCAAAAAATTATCTAGCAAGTGGTAGAATGGAAGAGTGGTTTGTGCACGTGTAACATGCACCATGAATGCATGATTAGTTTAAGCATAAGAAAGGCTATATAACTATATAACTTTGCTTGCTTTCATGAATAGAACACGCATCTCACAAATCCAAAACATAGAATAGATAAAAGCAAATAATCAGAACAACATCAACGTAGAGATAATAATGAGTGTGCACCTACCTCCCAAAGTGTGATAAAAAGATAGTGTGTGCATCTAACTAATCAGCTTTTATTTGATTTGTGTGCACATACTCATCTGACAATAGTGCTCAAACACAACCCCAGGCTACATATTATCTTCGAGATGTTCAAATCCCTCCCATTAATTAACCCATGTGTATATTTTCATTACTTAGTTATACATAATATGTTATGCACAAGACACAAATAACTCAATTTATAGAGAACATTCATCTCGTTGGTGCTCCCTCCGACTGGGTTTACAAAGCAAATAAAACATGCCTATCAAATACTAAAGCAGGTCATCATGACTTGATATATGTGTATACTTGACTTGATACATACGGATGCTTGATCTCTTTCATGGTTCTATTTCTGGTTTATAATGTTTTATACTGGATCAAGTTTTTGATAGCAGAGAATCATGAGCCTCCACACACGATCCCAATGTATCCCAAACTGAGAACATTCTTGATTTCAAAATAGAGAACATTCTTGATTTATGTCAAGAGAGACACGCTCAATATCCAAACATAGGCAATCATGGCCATCATGTATGTATCACATCATGCCGCTTAATCATGCATACCCCTAGGGCCAAGTCTCATGATATCATATCAAGCAAATAAAGGTCCAAGATTGATAGTCACATTTTATTACAATTTTATACCCTCATTATCTATTTTATATGAATAAATATACCACTAATAATTGTTTTTATCTTTTAATTGCAGATTAATGAAGAATAAATCTCAACTTCCCATCTCTCAACCAAAAACTCATTGATTAAATGAAGAAATGATTCAAGAAGCCAAAGTGAAATTTTCGACTTTTTGAAGGCCCAAAGCAAAAAGATTACACCAAGGAAAATGGAGACCGGCTGTTGGAGGTTCATTTTGAAAAGCAAAAGGATATGTGGACTTGATTGCTTAATTTTCGAAAATGAATAGGACCTCATGCGGATGTGCTGCAATAAATGGATTTCATGACTTGCTCAAATAAATGCATTGGATTTCATGCAATAGGAGACCGGACCTTTTGCTGCAGCTTCAATCAATGGGCCAAAGACTCAAATGGGCCGGAGTTCCATTCAATTTTGATGACGCCATGGATGCAAGGATTGGAAGTGGGCCGGATTTGTTCAAGACTCAAGGGCTGTGCTACATTTGAAAATCAAATCTCATGGACCAAATTTAGCTTGAAAGATGAACTCAAATATTGAAGACTTGAAAATAGATAATGAGAAACATAATTGGGTTTTCAATGCAAAATTCACCCATCTCATGGAGACCGTCATATTGCGTAGATCTGTTCGGATCTAGATCGTGCGGTGGTCAACGGATCAACCATCGGCGTAGGCAAACAACCCACGCAAGCGAGTGACCGGATAACAGGAGCTCGCGATTTGTTCGACAAATAAGGAAAGTTGTAATTTTCATTTTTTGTTTTGATTTTCATTGTAATCGGATCTTATAAAAAGACCGGATCTTTGTAACCCAAAAAGTTGTTATTTAAAGATGACAATGGAGTCAGTAATGAAGAAAGTAACAATTTTTCCCGCGAACACTCTGGCGACCACAGTGGGAGCCACCGATCTCGCTGCCGAGATCGTAGCGTCGCAGCCGCGGATCTCAATCCCGATCGTGGAGGAGGTCGAATACGAGTTCGACCAGCAGAAGTTCGAGGAGTACTTGTCGTCCTCGTCCGGATCAACCTCCCCCCGCAAGTCCAAGAAGTTCTCCTCCAGGAGAAAGGCTCGTTGGTACGAAGATGTTGAAAGCACCAACGAAGATCTCGCCCCGCTGGATGCCGAAGCTGCATTGGGCGAGATTCCTCCAATTTCCAACCAGGTCAAGCCGGTTCCTGCCAATTCCTCCGTCACCAAAGGAGTGGTGACTCTCTCAAAGAGAGCCCGCCAAAGGCGACGCCAACGCTTGGCCCGAGAATTCGCGAAGGCAATGGAATCCACGGATGGAATCCGCCATAACGCGAGTCCGAAGAACAAGGGAGGCAAACAGCCTCAACAACAAATGAAGGGTAGCTCCTCCAAGTCGCCGACGAACGAATGGGTCCGTGTCAAACGGAATTGATCAACGCTGGAGGAGCGCATTCGCAAGCGCCGCGCATTATCAGCGCAAGCACGGGCTCAAGCTGAAGAAGCCCGTAGAAGGTTGCAGAAGGAGGTGGCTAAGAAGCCGCCATCAACCCGCAAAGTTTGGAGACCGAAGTCTGAAGCGGCGGTTCAGACCAAGGAGCAACAATCGCAACCGTCGAAAGTGCAACTTCCGGTGAATCAATCCAAACCGCCGATGACTTCCACAATTGCTCCGGGAGATTCCGCAGGACCGTCCCAGAAAAGGAAGTCAGTTTTGGAACGCCTCGGTCCAATTCCCGATGAAAGAGGCAAGGCTCCAGTTCAAGAACGTTTGGGCCCGATGAAGAAGCCCCGAACGACTCAACTTGCTGGGGGTTGCCATCATTTTTAGCATGACAAGGAGTTCAAGGCTGCCGCGCGCGCCAATTTGCGTATCGAAGTCAAGGAGCCCGCTGAGAACTCGCGCCCACAAAGGCATGTTTCGAGGCGCGTAACTTTTGAAAGCCCAAAGAAGGCAATTCGCCCCCAGAAGGAAACGTTGTCGTCCGATGACGATGAAGTTATACCTGGGAAATCGTGCCAACACGCGATAGGTTGCTCCGACTTTCATACGGACGAGCTGTATTATCGTGCTGGGGGTACGAGCAGAGCCAGAAAGAGAAGTCCTCGTAGGCTCGAAACTCAATGCCCCTGTTCCAAACTCATTCGGGCGGTATTGTCTGAGTGTAATTGCATCAAGACGGTCCCCGAAAGAGTTTCGGTTTTTGAGAGGCTCAGTACCGAAACGCCAAAGCCAAGGCCTAGGCGTTTCCGGCGAAGAAGAACGGTGGTTGAAGACGGAGAATTTCCGAGGGTCACCGCTAACATGACCAGCAAAGGGACATCGGCACGGGATGATCTCGAGTCGATTCTAAAAGCATCCCGGCGTCTAACCCGTCTGCAGTCTGGAGCCATCGCACTAGGGACGTATGGTAGGGTTCGGACAAGATTACCTTCAGAAGATGAAGAGTCAGATGCCTGCTCTGCGGTCGCATCAGATAATATAGTATCCAGTAAAGGGGAACCCCGCGAGTCGCTGATGATAAGCGCGAAACAAGTGGCCAAGATGCTCGAAGAGGCCATGGCTAAACAGCAAGAGAGCTTCAGACTCGAGATGCAGATGGCCATGCAGACCATGAGAGAGATGCATGACCAACAAATCCAGGCATTGAGGAACCAACAAGGTGAACCAAGTCGTCGTAACCAGAATAATCTAGAAGATAAGGACACAGGTACAAATGAAACTCATAACGCCAATAACCCTCCCATCAATGCAGGGGGTGGTAACGAGGATGCCAACGAAGATACAAGTGAAAACTTAAAGATCAAAAACCTCGAGAGCAAAATCAATACGTTGATTTCTGCTCAAGAGGTGAAGAAAATGGGCATTCCTTGTCCATACCCAAGAGAATGGGAATCAATCCCATATCCGGCGAAGTTCAACCTAATCAACTTCACGCCGTTTGATGGGAAGGGTTCACCCACTCAGCATGTGATTTACTTCAAATCACACTTGGGGGTAATTTCTGGCAACGAACCTCTGATGGTGCGGTCATTCGTTGGCACTCTTCGCGGAGCCGCCTTCGATTGGTATCGTCGCCTCAAACCAGGAAGCGTAAATAGCTGGGACGACATGGAGACCAAATTCCTCGCCAATTTCTTCGATGATGACACGGAGATATCCATCGGGACGTTGCTAGATGAGAAACAAAAGGACGGGGAATTGGTCGATACCTTCGTCAAGAGGTTCCGGAACAAAGCGTTGAATTGCCGGGATCCGATCACTGAGGAGTTTATTCTCCAGACCTGCCACAACAATCTTTCGTTGGACGTGTTAGAAGCAATGGGGACAGCACCGTCCAACACTTGGAAAGACTTGAAGGTGCACGGTGAACAAACCGAACGCTTCCTCCGAAGGAAGAAAGCCGAGAGGAGTCAATCGACGACTAATCCTCCAAACTCGAACTTCGCCTCCCGTGGTAAGGGCAAGACACCTGCAGCGGCTGTTGATGCTAATCAAACATCGCAACAGTAGCCCCAGAGACAACAAAAGATCTCGGGTCCGAAACTCCAAAAAGAGTATTCCTTCAAGGACGAAGACGTTCCAGCCATCTTCGAATCCCTCCTTGAAAACAACAAGATCAAGCTACCACCTATCGTCAATCAGGAGGAAGCTGACAATACTGCGGATCCAAAGCACTGTGCGTATCACAGGAGGATCCTTCATCCCACTAAGGATTGCTTTACTCTCAAGAATAGCATCCAGACCTTGGTGGAAGCCGGCGTCATAACGCTAGGGTAAGCCAATTGAGAACGGCAAGACTCCGACAAGTATAAGAGTATAAACTGCTTCTTAACACTCCGACAAGTATAAGAGTATAAACTGCTTATTAACACTCCGAAGAGTATATGAGTATAAACTGCTTCTCAATCCTCCGACCGGTATAAGAGGCTAAACTGCTCCCTGATACTCTAATAGGTATATGAGTCTAAACTATTTCCTTTCTTCCACGGGAAGTTCCTGGAGAGTACCATGCGTGATATTCTTAAGGATAACCCGATCGTGCAGCTGATACAATGATACACCCAGTTTTTCTAAGAAAGCTGGGGGTGGATAATTCATGTAACGGGAAGTTCCCGGAAGAATGTTAAAAGTAATATTCTTAGGGATAACCCGATCATTATGAATAAAGTGATAAACACTAAACCTTATTATAATTTCCGAACACTCTTTTGTTGAGATGAGATTCGATCACTTCATTGGATCAATCTTCCCTCACAAAACTCTCATTGGTGTTTAACAACTCATAGTCTCCCACCACAGAATCCCCTACCGATCAGATTAATTGACGGTGGGACCACCAAAATTCTTTCATGTTTAATCCATTCAAGCTTCCGCTATGTTTGTGCACTCAACACTTTCATGGTTAGAGTCTGGATATAATGCTTAGAATTCTGATCTATCAATAATTGACGAATTGTCAAAACCCCTTTTTTGTTAAGTCTTTATCACTTAACATCAGGAACCCCCTTTGAGTGTTTTGTACGAATCAACATTCCTACAGTGATTTGTACTCTCACTCTCACTTTTTACTTGGTGAAACCTTCCTACAGTTAGGGCCAAAACCAAACTCCCCTCTCGATTCCTTCAATGAACGAGAGGCCCACAAATCGAGCGATCAAACCTTCTTATAGTTAGGATCGTTTTAAACCCCCCATTTGGTCAAACCTTCCTACAGTTAGGACCAAAACCAAACTCCCCTCTCGATTCCTTCAATGAACGAGAGGCCCACAAATCGAGTGATCAAACCTTCTTACATTTAGGATCGTTTTAAACCCCCCACTTGGTCAAACCTTTCTACAGTTAGGACCACAACCAAAATCCCCTCTCGATTCCTCCAATGAACGAGAGGTCCGCTTTCAAATCGAGTGATCAAACCTTCCTACAGTTAGGGTCATCTCAAACTCTCGCTTGGTCAAACCTTCCTACAGTTAGGACCAAAACCACGATTCACTCTCGATAAACGAGGAATTCATCTTTAGTTCGGTAATCAAACCTTCTGACAGTTAGGGTTATCCCAATCTTTTCGATTCTCGGAGTGGAGATCCCACTCTTAGTTTCACCTTTCCGGATTCTGGGGGTGGAGATCCCACCTCAAGTCTCCTTTCCTTGTTCGGGGAATAGAATATAAAATTCTTCCTTCCCACACCAATCCTTTTCTAAGAATTTAGGATTCATCCTAGGAAGTTTATCTTGAATCCTAAGCAGGGATAAGTTTGCGCCTAACACGCGCTGCCGGTTTAGTCTTTCTCCGTAGAAAAAGACACCAGAGTTCGATTCTGGGGTATTTTATCCTGAAATCTAAGTAAGGATAAGTCTGCGCCTAACACGCGCCGCCGGTTAGTTCTTAACCGTTAAAAAGAACATTAGCCCACATATTCAACATTGTGGTAGGTTGTTATTAATAACACCAAAATCCATGCCTTACACGCATGGGGAATTTCATCCTGAATCCTAAAAAAGGATATGTCGGTGCCTAACACGCGTCACCGGTTTGGTCTTTATCCGTAGAAAAAGACACCAGAATTCGATTCTGGGGTATCTCATCCTGAAACCTAAGTAAGGATAAGTCAACGTCTAATACACGTTGCTGGGTAGCCTATTCCCATAACAATGGCGAAGTCTACGTATTCGAAGTCGTAGCACAAAGTCTTAGAGGATTCACCCTCTTAGCATAACATCACATGCGGAACGGATTAAAACAATCCGCATGCTAGCCCGACCCAAACGGTAGTCGGTAAAGGCTAATCAAATCCGTTGAAAGCTGGGGGTTAGCCAAAAATCCTAAAGTCAACGCCTAACACGCGTCACCGGGTAGCCTATTCCCGTAACAAATGGTAAAGTCTATGTATTCAACATCATAGCACAAAGTCTAAAGGAGTTCATTCCTTTAGCACAACGTCATGTGCGGAACGGATTAAAACAATCCGCATGTAAGCCCGATTCAAACGGTAATCGGTAAGAGCATCTCAAATCTGTTGAAGGCTGAGGATTTGCCAAAAATCCTAAGTCAACATCTCATACACGTTGTTGTTTAGTCTTTTCACAGGAGAAAGACGAAGTCTACGTATTCAGTATCGTAGCACTAAAAGGGTTAACTCTTTTAGCTTAACGTCACATGCGGAACGGACTTAAATAATCCGTATGCTAGCCCAACTCAAACGGTAGTGTAGGCTTATAAAACTGCCTATAGGTCCCTTAACACAGCTCGACGACGCCGATTCGACAGAACCGACCATCGGGCGACGTATCCAAACACGACCATTAGTCCACAATGCCGAAGCCAAGCAATACGCGACAAAGCGGATTAACGAGGCTACGAAGCTGACGAACTACACACAAACAATGGAATAAATCCACTTGCGTGCGGAATCAAGCCAACGGTTCGAGGAGTCAACGAGTCATCCAAACAAGAGCGAACTCGGATGAATCACGATCGAATCAAGATCGGTTTCAGACTCGAACTCAGAGGTGGATTTACTGCCAAATAAAGAGCCGGACTATCAAATCAAGATCCGTATAAATCCAATACAGAACCGGACAACAACCAACCGACGGACAACAACCAAACACCCGGAGGAGGTTCGGCTTTGGCCGAGCCACCCTGAGGTGGCTCGGCATGAGCCGAGCCACCTTGAGGTGGCCGGCTTCCCCCCCCTCTTGTGTGTTGGCCACACGTGCACGCGGGCACAGTGACGCTTGGCTATAAATAGGAGAGGGGGTTGTTCATTTTGAGGGGTTGGAATTTTTGGAGAGAGGCGAAGCCCTGCTGGATTGGAGACTCAGATCTAAAAAAGATCTCAACTTTGGGACTTCGAGGACTCACTCATCCGGATCTGGTGCTCGGCGATCGTCAACGCCAAATAAGGCAAGAGTTCGAGAGGACCGGATCTCACATCTACGTAGTTTTCCTCCGGATCAAAGCTTGGTCTTTGATCCCGAGATTCGAGCGATTGTTTCCTTGGTGAAACAATCCCTCCGGCTATTATTTCCTTGGTGAAATAATACCCGTCGTACTGCGTAGATCCGACCGGATCTAGATCTCACGGTGGTCCACGGATAAACCCCGGCGCAGGCAAACAACCCACGTAAGCGAGCGACCGCAAAACAGGAGCTCGTGATTTGTTCGGCAAACAAGGAAACAAAGTTGTAATTTTCATTTCTTTTTATTTGATTTTTGTTGTAACCGGATCTTATAAAAAGACCGGATCTTTGTAATCGATAAACAATTACCAAGTGTGCAATGGAATCAGTAATGAAGAAAGCAACAATTTTTCCCACGAACAATCTGGCGACCACAGTGGGAGCCACCGATCTCGCTGCCGAGATCGTAGCGTCGCAGCCGCGGATCTCAATCCTGGTCGTGGAGGAGGTCGAATACGAGTTTGACCAGCAGAAGTTCGAGGAGTACTTGTCGTCCTCGTCCGGATCAACCTCCCCCCGCAAGTCCAAGAAGTTCTCCTCCAGGAGAAAGACTCGTTGGTACGAAGATGTTGAAAACACCAACGAAGATCTCGCCCCGCTGGATGCCGAAGCTGCATTGGGTGAGATCTCTCCAACTTCCAACCAGGTCAGATCTGCTCTGGCCAAATCTTCCGTTACCGAGGGCGTGGTGACTCTCTCGAAGAGAGCCCGCCAAAGGTAACGTCAACGCCTTGCGAAACAATTCGCAAAGGCAATGGAATCTGTGGACGGGATCTGCTACAACACGGATCTGAAGAACAGAAGAGGCAAGCAGCCTCAACAACAATTGAATGGGGGTTCCTCTAAGCCGCCAACAATGCAATGGGTCCGTGTCAAACGGAACCGTTCAACACTAGAGGAACGCATTCACAAGCGCCGCGCATTATCAGCGCAAGCATGGGCTCGAGCTGAAGAGGCCCGTAGAAGGTCGCAGAAAGACATAGCCAAGAAATCGCCACCAACTCGCAAAGTTTGGAGGCCAAAGTCTGAAGCGACAATTCAGGCTAAGGAGCAACAATTGCAGCCCTCGAAAGTAAAACTTCCTGCGAGTCAATCCAAACCGCCGATGATTTCCACAACTACTCTGGGAGATCCCGTAGGGCCATCCCAGAAAAGGAAGTCAGTCTTGGAGCGCCTCGGTCCACTTCCCGAGGAGCGAAGCAAAGCTCCAATTCAAGAACGTTTGGGCCCGATGAAGAAGCCCCGAACGACTCAACATGCTGGGGGTCACTGTCACTTTCAGCATGACAAGAAGTTCAAAGCAGCTGCGCACGCCAACTTGCACATTGAAGTTCAGGAGCCCGCTGAGAACTCACGCTCGCAAAGGCGCGTTTCAAGGCGCGTGACTCTCAAAAGCCCGAAGAAGGCGATTCATCCTCAGAAGGAAACGTTGTCGTCTGATGACGATGACGTTATACCTGGGAAATCGTGCCAACACATAATAAGTTGCTCCGACTTTCAAACGGACGAGCTGTACTATCGTGTTGGGGGTACGAGGAAAACTAGGAAAAGGAGTCCTCAAAGACTAGAGACTCAATGCCCCTGTGCCAAGCTCATTCGGGCGGTACTGTCTGAATGCAACTGCATCAAAGCAGTCCCTGAGAGAGTCTCGGTGTTCGAAAGGCTCAGCATTACAACGCCAAAGCCAAGGCCTAGGTGTTTCCGATGAAGGAGAGCGGTGGTTGAAGATGGAGAATTTCCAAGGGTCACCGCTAATATGACCAACAAGGGGACATTGGCACGGGATGATCTCGAGTCGATTCTGAAAGCATCCCGGTGTCTAACCCGTTTGCAGTCTGGAGCCATCTCACGAAGGACGTATGATAGGGTTTGGACAAGATTACCTTCGGAAGATGAAGAGTCAGATGCCTGCTCTACGGTCGCATCAGATAATACAGTATCCAATGAAGGGGAACCCCGTGAGTCGCTGATGATAAGTGCGGAACAAGTGGCCAAGATGCTCGAAGAGGCCATGGCTAAACAGCAAGAGAGCTTCAGACTCGAGATGCAGATGGCCATGCAGACCATGAGAGAGATGCATGACCAACAAATCCAGGCATTGAGGAACCAACAAGGCGAACCAAGTCGTCGTAACCAGAACAATCTGGAAGATGAGGACACAGGTGTAAATGAAACTCATAACGCCAATAACCCTCCCATTAATGCAGGGGGTGGTAACGAGGATGCTAACGAAGATACAAGTGAAAACTTAAAGATCAAAAACCTCGAGAGCAAAATCGATACATTGATTTCCGCTCAAGAGATAAAGAAGACGGGCATTCCTTGTCCATACCTAAGAGAGTGGGAATCAATCCCCTATCCGGCGAAGTTTAGTCTAATCAACTTCACGCCGTTCGATGGGAAGGGTTTCCCCACTCAGCATTTGATTTATTTCAAATCGCACCTGGGTGTTATCTCTGGTAATGAGCCTCTGATGGTGCGGTCATTCGTTGGCACTCTTCGCGGAGTCGCCTTCGATTGGTATCGTCGCCTCAAGCCAGGAAGCGTAAATAGCTGGGACGACATGGAGACCAAATTCCTTGCCAATTTCTTCGATGATGACACGGAGATATCCATCGGGACATTGCTCGACGAGAAACAAAAGGACGGGGAATTGGTCGATACCTTCGTCAAGAGGTTCCGGAACAAAGCGTTGAATTGCCGGGATCCGATCACTGAGGAGTTTATTCTCCAGACCTGCCACAACAATCTTTCGTTGGACATGTTGGAAGCAATGGGGACAGCACCATCCAACACTTGGAAAGACTTGAAGGTGCGCGGTGAACAAGCCGAACGCTTCCTCCGAAGGAAGAAGGCCGAGAGGAGTCAATCGACGACGAATCCTCCGAACTCGAATTTCGCCTCTCGTGGTAAGGGCAAGGCGCCTGCAGCGACTGTCGATGCTAATCAAACATCACAACAGCAGCCCCGGAGACAACAAAAGAACTCGGGTCCGAAACTCCAAAGAGAGTATTCTTTCAAGGACGAAGACGTTCCAGCCATCTTCGAATCCCTCCTTGCAAATAACAAGATCAAGCTGCCACCGATCACGAATCAGGAGGAAGCCGAAAATACTGCGGATCCAAAGTACTGTGCGTATCACAGGAGGATCCTTCATCCCACTAAGGATTGTTTTACTCTCAAGAATAGCATCCAGACCTTGGTGGAAGCCGGCGTCATAACGCTAGGGTAAGCCAGTCAAGAACGGCAAAACTCCGATCGGTATAAGAGTATAAACTGCTTCCTAGACTCCGAAGAGTATATGAGTATAAACTGCTTCTCAATCCTTCGACCGGTATAAGAGGTTAAACTGTTCCCTGATACTCCAATAGGTGTATGAGTCTAAACTATTTCCTTTCTTCCATGGGAAGTTCCTGAAGAGTGCCACGCGTGGTGTTCTTCAGGATAACCCGATCGTGCATCTAATTCAATGATACACCCAGTTTTGTAAAGAAAGCTGGGGGTGGATAATTCAGGTAACGGGAAGTTCCCGGAAGAATGTTAATGTAATATTCTTAGGGATAACCCGGTCATTATGAATAAAGTGATAAACACTAAACTCCTAATGCTTAGAATTTTGATCTATCAATCATTGACGAATTGTCAAAACCTTTTTTTGTTTTGTTAAGTCTTTATCACTTAACATCAAGAACCCCCTTTGAGTGATTTGTACGAATCAACATTCCTACAGTGATTTGTACTCTTACTCTCCTTTCCCATTTGGTCAAACCTTCCTACAGTTAGGACCACAAAACCAAAATCCCCTCTC
>BQKN01054248.1:1134-17128 GCA_022839385.1 Asparagus kiusianus | reverse complement strand
TGGCACTCGTTCATTTGGGAGGACTTTTTCTAAAACTTCTGAAGAGCCGAAACTCTGCCGGATTGCGACCTCAACTCGGATTGTGAAGGCTTGAAGACTTGGATAACCAGATCTACGTGATACTACTCCGGATCTAAGCTTGGTTCTTAGATCCTGAGATTAGAGCGAGCGTTTCCTTGGTGAAACGATCCCTCTCGGCTATTATCTCCTTGGTGGGATAGTACCCGTTATACCACGTAGATCCGTTCGGATCGAGATTGCGCGGTGGTCCACGGTACTCAACCCCGGCACAGGCGAAGAACCCCACAAAGCGAGCGACCGTAAAACAGGAAACTCGTGATTTGTTCAAGGAAAGTTGTAATCTTTATTTCTTTGTTTTGATTTTGTTGTAAGCCGGATCTTATAAAAAGACCGGATCTCTTTGTAAACGCATAAAGTTGTTGTCAAAGTTGTAACAGAATCATCAATGAAGAATAACGCAATTTCCCGCGCGAACAGAGATTGGGAACAATCCTAACTTTTATAGATTTGATTATCCGAACTGGAAGTGGACCTCTCGTTCATGGGAGGAATCGAGAGGGGAATTTGGCTTTGGTCCTAACTTTTATAGGTTTGACCTGAAAGCAAAGAGAGTGGAATACATGCAGCAATGAGAATGCCAACTCGTACTATCACTCAAATGAAGACTTCAATGTTAAGTGATTAGGACCTAACATGTTGAGTCTGAGAATTACCAATGACTGGTAAATTGGAATTTTGATGGATCCACCGTCAATTGATTTGATCAGTGGATGGTTTGGTGAGGGAAGATTAACCTATCAAAGGACTAGATCTCATCTCACAAAAATAACTCATGAAAGTTAGAATCTGACAAGAAGGAACATTCGGAATTCGAACGTGGATTTCTTATTCATCTCTTCTACAGCGGCTGGGTTATCCCTAAGAATACCGCATGTGGTATTCTTCCGGGAACTTCCCAATATATCAATTATCCTAAAGATACTAAGGATATTATCTTTTTAGGAATTTGCCATTTATTGGCATCATAAGCCGGTCACCCTCCTTGGTGACTAAGCGATATGCGCCGTTCGAGTAAACTGTCTCTACTACGAATGGCCCTTCCCATTTGGGTTCAAATTTGCCCTTCTTCTTAGAGTTAAGGATCATAGGCCGTCTTTCAGTTAAGACCAAATCTCCTTCTTTAAAACTCCTTTGTCGGACCTTTTTGTCGAAGGCTCGAGAAATTCTGGCTTGGTAAAACTCAATATGTTGTTGAGCTTCCAGGCGCTTTTCATCGAGCATCTCAAGTTCTTCGAGGCGTTTCTGATGTTGTTCTTCGGTCGTCATTTGGGTTGCAAGAGCGATCCGAAGAGATGGAATTTGGATTTCCAAAGGGAGGACGACTTCACATCCGTATACTAATGAATATGGGGTTGCGCCGGTCGGTGTACGTACCGTAGTACGATAGGCCCATAGAGCCGCGCCAAGCTTGTCATCCCAATCCCGTTTATTATTCTTCACAAGTTTTGACAAGAGCTTTATGATAGTCTTGTTGAAAACTTCAGTTAATCCATTTGCTGTGGGATTGTAAGCCGTTGACGAGATATCCTGAATTTTAAACTTTTCGCAGAACCTTGTGAAGGCGTTGCTGACAAATTGAGGACCGTTGTCATGTATGATTCGTCTTGGAACACCATGCCTGTAGATGATATGGTGCTTGATGAATGCAATGATGTTGCTCGTTTTAACTTCTCTGAGTGGAACTGCTTCAGCCTATTTGGAGAAGTAATCGGTAATTGCTAGGATAAACCGGTCACCTTTGACTGACGGGGGATTTATAGGACCAACAATGTCCATTCCCCAAGTCTCAAATGGCCATGACGTCACCGAAGGATGCAGATGCTCCGGAGGTTGGTGCATATAATTCGCGTGTACTTGACATGCGTGACACTTTCGGGCGTATGTGATTGCATCACTCATCATGAAAGGCCAAAAATATCCCATTCTTCTGATGCGATCATAAAGCTTGGGGCCAGGTTGGTGTGCACCGCACTCTCCTTCATGTGCCTCTCTAAGAACTTCTTCAGCTTCTTTGGTTGATAAGCAACGTGCTAGCAACCCATCGTACCCCCTGCGGTATAGCGTTCGATTCTCCATATTATAGTAGAATCTTGGCGCTCTTCGTCTGATTGAATCTCTTTCCTTCACATCTTCTGGTAAGATTCCATGCAAGACGTAATCGATGATGGGGAAACGCCAATCTCGGGGTTCGAATTCAGCCTGAGTTGCGTGCACCTCTTGCACCTCTTCTTCTTTGTCATCTTCATCGTAGAGTGGCACCAGGAGTTGGTGAGTTCTTACCGTAACAAACTGCTCTGTTCCGGGAGGCTGTGCCAGAGATACAGCTAAAGCTGCTAACGCATCTGCGTAGGTGTTCTGTAACCGCGGAACGTGCTCGATGAAGAATTCTTCAAATGATTCCGCTATTTCCACTGCCATCTTATGATATGGTAGTAAATCCTGACTTCGGACTTCATACTCCCCTTGGACTTGTTTAACTATTAGTTGAGAATCACCGAAAGCTTCGAGATACTCAACCCCCAGCTCCTTAGCGAAATTGAGTCCTATAATCAGTGCGTTATACTCTGCTACATTATTTGAGCATGGCTCGGTTAATGAGTAAGCTCGAGGCATCACATGTTTTCCTGGAGAAACTAACACAACTCCAACTCCGGAGGTAACCTTAGAACATCCAGTAGCACTTGCCATATTAGCTGCTCGTGAGGCGCCGTCGAAGTACAAACGCCATACTTGTTGGTGCAAAGTTGTGTTGACTTCGTGGGTTTCATCAGGTAGGTTGTCATATATCTCGGCGGTATCCGTAGTTAGATTAGCTGCCAGGAGATCACAGATAGCCTGCCCTTTTACTGACTTCTGTTGTTTAAAATATAAATCATATTGGGATAAGAGTAAGGCCCATTTTGCTAACCGCCAATTCATGGAAGCTGGTTGAGTCATGAACACTCGGACTAGGTTAACTTTAGAGATAACATAAATGGTCTGTCCAACCAGATAATGCCGCATCTTCTGAATAGCGAACACTAAAGCGAGGCATTCTCTCTCGATCATGGGATATCGAGATTCAGCGCCTACCATGGTTCGGCTTAAATAATACACCGCCTGCTCATGACCGTTATCGTCATCTTGTGCAAGCAATGCACTTAATGAGTGGCTCGTCGCCTTGATATAAATCAAGAACGGTTTGCCTGATTTCGGTACGACGAGTACGGGAGGTTTTGAGAGATATTCTTTAATACTCTCGAATGCTTTTTGACAAGCGTCGTCCCACACGAATGATACGCCCTTCTTTGTGAGCTTGGAGAACGGTTGGCATTTTCCTGAAAGGTTCGATATGAACCGACGGATATAAGCTAATCGTCCTTGCAATCCTCTGAGCTCTTTGAGGTTTCTCGACGGTTGTAATCCATTAATCGCCTTTACTTTATCAGGATCGATGTGAATACCTTTGGTGGTGACGACGAATCCCAGGAATTTACCACTAGACATTCCGAGGAAAGACTTGGTAGGATTCATCTTCAATTGATGGGCTCGCATCAAGTCGAACATGGTCTTCAAGTCCTTAATGTGATCTTTCTTATCACGACTTTTCACGACCAAATCATCCACGTAGCATTCGACAGTCTTTCGAAGATGCTCCTGAAAGATCTTTGACATGGCTCGTTGATATGTAGCACATGTATTCTTTAAGCCGAAGGGCATAACTGTGTAGCAGAAGACGCCGAGGGGCGTTCTAAATGCGGTATGCTTTTCATCATCTAGATGCATCTTTATTTGGTTATAACCAGAGAAACCATCCATGAAAGACATCCTCTCGAACCCACACGTATTGTCGATAATAACATCTGTGATGGGAAGGGGGAAATCATCTTTTGGGCAGGCAGCGTTGAGGTCTCTAAAGTCGATACAGACCCTGATTTTTCCATTCTTCTTAAGAACCGGGACAATATTGGCAAGCCACTCTGGATGTTGCTCTTCCCTAATGAAGCCCGAGTCGACAAGCTTTTTAACTTCGGCTTCGATCGCCTCCATCATTTGCGGACGAAACCGTCTTTGTTGTTGTTTGATAGGTTTGACATCCGACTTAATATTGAGACGATGCACTGCTACGTTTGGATCGAGCCCTGGCATGTCTTCATAATTCCAGGCGAACACATCGATGTATTCCCTGATAAGAGAGATTAACTCTTCTTTCTCTTCGGGTAAGAGGCTGTCGCTAATGAATATCGGCTTCGGATTTTCCTCGCTTCCCATATTCACTTGGACTACTTGATCTTCGGTAGGAGGTTCTCTTTGTTCGAACCTATCACCGTACTGCATGCTTAAGTGATGAACCCAAGGATCTTCCCAAGTCGGCATCTGATCATCTTCTTCTATTGTCGCTGGATCAACTGTAGCCATGTTCGACATCAACTTTTTAAACATTTCACCAAGACTAGCGTCGGAATCCCAAGCCGAAGAGTCAGAAGAATATCCGTTTCTAGCTTTGTTAGTAATTTGATCGATGACTTGCCAGCAACATTCGTCATCGGATGAGGAGACATAACCTAGACCTCTTTTGTGGCGATAATAATCATCAGGTTTTCCTTTTGGTACATAGGCCATTCGAGGTGGAATCCGCGGACCTCGACCAAAGCATAGACCCTCTCCGAGCTTGAAGTCATATCCATACTTCTCCATTAGATCGCGCGCTTTCGTGTCATATCTGAATAGATGAGGAGCGGGTTTATCATCGTCGTCTTCCTCTTCCAAGAAGTGGTCGGGTATCGGAGATTCTCTTCCTTTGCCCTAGACGACTTCCTTTCCACCCCCAGTCCCTGTGGGGATGACAAGCGTCGTTCCGCACGGGTCGTGTACCTGCTTTTTTGTCAAGCAAAATGATTGAAGTGGCATATACAAGTCAGGGTTATCATAAAGCTCTTTAGTGACATTATCAAGACACATCAAATACTCTAAATCATCGTTTATTGATAGTTCTTCGGCAAGTTGCCAGTTACAACTACTTTCCGATGATTCTTCATCGTCAAGATTGATTACAATGGGTACAATATCATTTAATACAAAACCGCCATCATAATCAAACCCAGCTTCGGTATCGGCTTCATCCCCGCTGTCCGTTCCTTGGGCCGATGGTTCAGTATCGGATTCGGCGCCGTATAGAAGAGAATCGGTAAAATAGTTTTCCAATCCCTTAAACGGTTGCTTATCCGCGACCACCGTCTTGACCTCATTATTAGTGTCCACATACTTGAGGCATTGGTGCAGAGTTGATGGGACTATAAGGTTACCGTGGATCCAAGGTCGACCCAACAGTAAGTTATAAGATGTTTCCACGTCAATCACATAATAGGTAACCTTCGACTTTAAATCCCCGATCTGGCATTTGATTTGAATCTTCCCCAAGGGTCTGGACCCGCTGGTGTTGAATCCGTAAATCGTAGTGCCGGTTGAGGCTAGTTTGCTAGTCGGAATTCCGAGATGATGCATCAATCGGAATGGCATAATGCTAACAGCGGAACCCGGATCAACTTGGATCCGGTTGACCATGCTGGAGCCAATGTGCCCGGTGAAATACAAAGGCCGATCATGCTTTGAGTTCTTCGTCTGTATGTCTTCTTTGGTGAAAGAGATGCAGGGAAAATGATGCGCTGCGAGATTGCAGTGTTGAGCTGACGGCTCCGGTTCTTCAGAAGATGGCTTGATTCGAGTCAAGAAAGCTTCAGAGTCGTTCAAGGCTTCTTGTAATGCTTTTCTTGTATCCTTTGAAAGACGCAACAGCTCGTATAGGGTTATCCTAGCCGGAATATTGGCCAACTGCGTCATGATGTCAAAATAGGGCGGAGAGTTTGCATTTCCCGGTTTGTCTCTCCCAATCGGATGATTGAATCGAGACTGCCTCGGGTTTTGGGTTTCTTGACGTAAAGGCTCTTTCTTCTCCTTCTGCTGGACTTTCTCCGTAGCTACAGGTGTTGGGGGAGTTGCTACAATTCCCAGCTCTGCTAATGTCTTGGAAGGAACTGTTTTGGTCCCCCCTTGTTTGGCTAACTGCTCAGAAGCATCTGGATATTTGTAATGATATTCATTCCCGCTCCGGGTGGCAAAGGCTTCCTGCTCATCTTCAGAAAGTGGGAAGGTTGGAATTCTGTCGTCATCTTCTCCTGGAATAGCAGAAGCTCCACAACAAGATTTACCTTTTCCTTTTGACCTCCTCTTGGAAGAGGCTCCAGTCCATTGTTCGTCTCCAATCAAGTCTGGATGAACCCAAAGAATCTCACCATTCGGGGCTGAGTGTGGCACAAGTCCTTTCTGGCGCTGTTTGTGAGGATCATCATTCACCGTCTTCACTGCTGCATTTATTACTGGCTCATGTTGGAACCAGTTCAAGGGAACAGACCCGAAGCTAATGGACTGTATTCGTACCCACTTTCTTCTCCTTGGGTTGCTTCATAGTGATGACCCCAACATCGATTAGGGCTTGGATCTTATCTTTAAGAGCGTAGCATGCCTTGGTAGGATGATGCACCGCTCTGTGAAATGCACAGTATTTTGGATCACTGATTCTTTTAGCATCTTCTTGATCCTGGACCGGAGGCAACTTGATCTTGTTATTCTCGATAAGGTATTTAAAAATACCGGGAACTTTATCCTCTTTGAATGAATAGACCTTCGGGAACTTCGGCTCCGCGGCTTTTTGCTTCTGGGGCTATTGTTGCCACCTTGATTGTTGAGGTGCCTTTTGTTGCTGCTGTTGCGGCTGTGCTTGCACCTCGAATGTTTGGTTTGCGTCCACAGCATTCGCATGTGCTTTTCCCTTACCCTTAGGGACAAAGTTCTGTTGTGGGGCATTATTTGCTATTTGGCCCCTTTCCGCTTTCTTCCTTTTAAGGAATCGCTAGGCTCGCTCTCCTCGCACTTTCAAGTCCTTCCAGGTCTTTGGTGGTGCCATTCCCATGGCTTCGAGGATGTCCAATGACAGATTATTATGACAAGTCTCGAGAATAAAATCTTCGCTGACTGGATCCCTGCAATTCATCGCTTTATTTCGGAATCTCTTCACGAAGTTTTCGACCGTCTCACCATTTTTCTGCTTCTCGTCGAATAGCGTGCCGATCAAAATCTCGGTGTCGTCATCGAAGAAATTCGTCAGAAACATATCTTCCATGTCATCCCAACTGTTGATACTCCCGGGTTTGAGACGGCGATACCAGTCGAAGGCTGTTCCGCGAAGAGTGCCGACGAATGACCGCACCATAAGAGGTTCATTCCCGGAAATGATTCCTAAATGAGACTTAAAATATATTAAGTGTTGGGTAGGGGAACCCTTTCCATCAAACGACGTAAAGTTGATTAAATTAAACTTTGCCGGATACGGAATTGATTCCCACTCCCTTGGGTATGGACATGGTATGCCGGACCTCTTCACTTCTTGAGCATTCATCAACGCGTTGATTTTGCTCTCCAAGTCCTTCATCTTCTTGTCTTCACTCGTATCTGTCTTCGAGTGGCTTCGGGGAGAGGTAACGTGGTCCTCTTTCGCATTATCATCCACGGGACCGCCTCCATTGTCGTTGTTGACAGGAGGGATATTTACGTTGACATTATTCTCTTCCCGTTCATTCTCATCTTGATTCTGATTATTGCGACGACTGGGTTCTTCTTGGTGAGTTGTCAGTGCCGTAATTTGCTGGTCATGCATCTCTCTCATCCGTTGCATGGCCATCTCCATCTCGAACTTGAAAGTTTCCTTCTGCTTATTCAGGGCATCTTCAAGCATCTTGGTCACTTGTTCGGCGCTGATCATAAGCGATTCATAATGTTGTCCCACACTAGAAGCTGTGTCATCGGACGCCATAGCCGAGCAAGAATCTGAACCAGCATCTGACACCTCCTCTTCTAAAGGAAGTCCCTTTTGCATCCTTTGGTAATTCTTTCGCGTATTGATCCCTGATCGCGATCGAGTCACACGCTGGGATACTCCGGCAAGCCGGTCTGGGTTGAAGTGTCGCGTTGATTTCCCTCTGCCGGTCATATTAGCAGACACTTCTAGGTATTTGTCCTCTTGTCGAACGAACTTCTTCCCACGAAAACGCCTTGGCTTGGAAATTCTCTCGAACACCGAGACTCTCTTTGAGATTTTAGAACAGCAGCATTTTGACAACACCGCCTTGATGATGTTGGCACACGGACAGTGAGACTCCGTGTCTTGAGCGTATCTCTTTCGAGACTTATCCATACCCCCAGCTCTATAGTACAACTCGTCAGTTTGATAACTGGAGCAACTCATAGAGTGTTGGTATGACTTCCCAGGTATAACATCATCATCATCAGACGAATGTGCTTCCCTCTGGGGATGCGACGCTTTATTAGCGTTTTCAAAAGTCGCGCGTTCAAGTTTACGCTTCTGCGAGCGTGAAAACTTAACGGGCTCTTGCACTTCGACCCGCAATCCAATGCGGTCGGTAACAGGGGCTTTCCCTCTATTATCTTTCTTGGGGGGATTGATACGACCCCCAGTCTGATTTGTCATTTGGGGACCTTTCAATGGTCCCAATCGCTCCTTGATAGGTGCTTTACCTCGGTTCTCCGGTAAAGGACCGAGGCGACCTTTCAAAGGAACCCTGGATCTTGAAGGATCCACGTTCTTGCCTAACTCCGTAGGAGGTGCGGGAACGGGATCTGGATTTGAAGAAGTTTGAGTGATAACTCCACCCACTTTTGTCTTAGGTGCCGATTTTGACTTTGGCACCCAAACCCGTTTATGTGTGGACGGCTTTTTGACCGCCTCTTCTTTTTGCATCTCTTCCGCTTTCTGCAGAAGGACTCGGGCATGCGCGAGCAACGCGCGGCGTTTCTTGATTCGTTCTTTGAGAGTGGAGCGAGTCTTCTTGACGCGGACCCATTCATTTGTCTCCGCTTTAGAGGAGGAGTTAGTTGTTCGCCGTTGTTGCTCTTGGCGCTGTCTGGATTTTAGATCCTCATTATAGTGGATCCCGTCCATCGATTCTGCGGCTTTGGCCAATTGTCGTGCAAGGCGTTGTCGTCATCTTTGGCGCGCCCTCTTCGACAAAGTTGGAGCAACTTCAGCAGTCACCTTTGTGGCGGAAGGGAGATCTGGATCTGCAGCCTCGACCTCTTTGGATGCCGCCGGGATGTCACGGGGCACGGGTGCAGCAGCGATGACGGGATCTTGGATCTTAGAGCCGAAGGTCCCGCGAACGTCTTTGGAAGAGGAGGTCTTCCTGCGCCTGTTTGGAGAGGTGGAGCTGGAGGAGGAGAAAGAGAGGTACTCTTCAAACTTCTGCTGATCGAACTCATATTCGATCTCTTCATTCACCCGGATCTTGAATGCCGGTTGCGTCACGACAGCCTCGGCAGCGAGGCTGTTGGCTCCCACTGTGGTCGCCAGCTTGTTTTCATCCAAAGTTACCTTCATCATTGATTTCATTAAAAACTTCAAACGTTACAAATGAATTCAAATAACGAAAATAAAAATTACAACTTTCTTGAAAATAAACACAAGATCCATTTATCGTCTCTTGCTTGCGTGGGTCTTTAGCCTGTGACGGGGACGTCGATATCCGTGGACCACCGGCAATAAGATCTGGTTCAGAGCTTCGTCGATCCGCGAGGAGATCTAGAAACTGAAGCGCCTATCTCGGAAAAAGTGAGATATTTGCTCTTCTTAGGATTACCGACGAGGGGTAATGCTAAGGAACGGATTCGAGTGATGTAGGTCTGATGAAGAACTCTCTTGTGTTGAAGTGCTCGATCACTCTTCACTCCGGCAGGGCTTCGCTAATTCTCCAAAAAATCCAGATCCCCAAAAAGTGAGGCCTAAGGCTTGTATTTATAGGCTTGAGGGGATAGCGGAGCGGTTAAAACGGGCTAAAGGCCCAAATCTGCCTTGGAGGGTGTCTCCCAAGATCTAGGATACCCCTGGGGTGCCTCACAAAACTCAGGACACCCCTGGGGTGTCTCACATTAACCGAGATGCTCCGTTGAGGTGCATTTGTCCGCTTCCGCTGTAAATTCTTCGTCCGAACTCGGATTTTAGTGATTCGAAGTGCGTTGGAAGTCTGACGAAGAGTTCTATCAGCTCCGATGGTTGGATTATCTGTAGGATGAACAAGACACGAAGGGTGTTGTTCCTTTTGTAAACATCGCGAGGCTCCCGATTAGCCCGTGCCTTCGTTATTCCGAAATTCTGCCAGCTCACGTAGTTCGTCGATTCACTTCAAGCGTTCACCGATGTCAATCGAACTCCTGTGAACCAGATAGTGACGTTCATTGTCGTTCCTTAACACTGAGCTGTTCATGGAGACCTATAGGCAATTTTCGATGCCTACAGCCATATGATTTTGCCCTAGGGTTCTGTGCAAAAGGAGGCCTGTAGCGTGCAAGGGTGTGCGGAAGAAAAAACGGCAGAGACTTTGGTTTCTTTTGGCACTGTGTAGGGGAATTGTTTTTCAGCTGTGGGTGTGCGGCTACAGAAAAAAAGAGCAAAGTGCTATTTTTGAGAGAGAATTTGAGAGAGAAATTGAGATCTTGTTTGAGGGTTTTATTTGTGAGACTTTGTGTGTGTAAGCCCTATTTGTATTCTCTCTAATAGTAGATCTCTCTCCTCCTTGCCCCGTGAACATAGGTAATTTGCTGAACCACGTAAAATTGGTTGTATCGCTATTTGTGTGATTTGTAATAGCTTTTTACGTTTCCTTGACGAGCAGTCCTAGAACTGACGAGAGGAAGAGCTAGTATCCAACTTTGATGGGATATTCGGCTTCAGATTCTTGTTCCCTTTGAGAAACAAGAATTCTTATTGCGATCTAACTCTATTGTTGTGCCGAGATGCTGCCGAAGTGCTGCCGAAATTTTTGCTGCGCGCAACAAGTGGTATCAGAGCCCAGGTTCCAGATCTAGGGTTTTGGAGTTTGGTGGAGGAAGATTCTTGTGTGAAGCTTGGTTCTTGGAGTTCTAGGCTTCGGTGGAGATAGCATTTGGAGTTGCCGTTGGAGATTTCGCTTTTCTCGTGTGGACAGGAGATCTATTTAGAATCTGATCTAGGGTTCAGTTGGGTGGTTCCTAATTTCTATCAAATTTGTTCTTTCTCTACAATTTGGAGTTAGTTTGCAATGGGAGAAGAAGGTGAAAGCAGCAAGTCAATGGCGAGTACGGTTCAAGTTGGTTTTCAGAACACCAAAATTAGTGTGGTGAAATATAACGGTAAAATCAACTTTGGTTTGTGGATGAGCGACGTACAGGATGCGCTCAATACTTAAAATTTGGAGGAGACCATCATGTTCTACGAGAGGCCACCTAAATATGAAGAGGCTGTAGGCTGTCTAAAAATCACGATAGATAGCTTATCCCCCATCAAACACCGATGATGGAAGTTACAATCTGACGACTTCCAGAGGACTACAATTTGAGGACTTTCACGTAGAAGGTTACAATCTGACGACCTTCACAACAACTAATGAAAGCCCCAATTCAACAGCCTTCACAATCAACATCGGGAGTTATAATATGACGACTCTCATATTATCAAGGTGCCAATACAAAGATTACAAGGTGACGATCTTTGCGACGCTCTAACAAAAGAGACTACAAATCAACGGTCTCTTCAAACTAAAATGCAGATATCTCTCAAACCGTAAGGAATTTGGCGAAACTGAGAACGCAAACCGAACCCTATGGGGTAGGTTTGGTCGGCTCCGTCTCGTCGAGATAGCCGATTTTCATATATAATTCGTCCAATTCCGACTTACGGTTTAAAAGTTATGACATGTTCTTCGTAGCAAGTCATGTTCTGAAGTCCGTCTACAAGATCGGACTTCGTCAGAACATTGGACTTAGCCTGAAGCTCGCCAAGCCCACCTAAGGTTCGCCTCTACATTACAGAATCAAAACGCACAGAGCTACGGCCCAACTCTGCGTTTTCAACATCAAAACGCAGAGTTAATCTTTAAAACGGCCAACTGTGCGTTTACAGGCTCAACTGTGCGTGTTCAGCCGATAACTCTGCGTCTCAGAGTTCATCTGTGCGTTCAGCCAATAACTCTGCGTCTCAGAGTTCATCTGTGCGTTCAGCCACCAACTCTGCGTCTCAGAGTTCATCTGTGCGTTCAGTCACCAACTCTGCGTCTCAGAGTTCATCACGCTGCGCGGCCTGTGCGTTCGACCACCAAAATAGGCTTAACTCTGCGTTTTCAGCCTAAAACGCAGAGTTCGGACCCTGAACGCTATTTCTCAGCATTTGACTCGTTCAAACACAAACTGAACAGTTCTAGAAACTGTTTTGCCCCACGATTTGAGGGATGTCCGCCCCACTTAGGAGCGGATTAAGGGGGGTAGTTACCACCAGTAACCCCCTATAAATATCAGAAACTCAATTGAGTTAAGGAGGGGGATTGGGATCTCATCAACGGATCGAATTTTCGCTCATTATCAAAGGGAAATTCGGTCAAGGGGCTGGCTCTTTGAACCTGAGGATTGGCAGCAAAGAAGAGCATTCGTTCTTCGATTGGAGCTTTGGAAATCAACAACCAGAGCTTCTTCATTCTTGGCTATTAACCGAATTTTCGGTTTAAATCAACTCTTTCATAGAGTTTCAAACTCGATCTGAGTTATCAACTCGTCCAGAGTTTTAAAACTTGCTTTGCAAGTTCTTCTAAACTCGGTCAGAGTTTCAAACTTGCCCTGCAAGTTCTTCTAAACTCGGTCAGAGTTTTAAGACTTGCCACGCAAGTTCTCCACAGCGTCAAATCGTGAGGAGAAGACCACGTTCCAGTGAATCAAGACGTTCGGATCGTCAACGGAGAGCAAACTCGACGCGATCAATCGAGGGAGGCACTCCATCGCCACCGTGAAGAACCCAGAATTAAACAAAGGGGAGAGTCAAATTCATTCTCCTCTCTTTTGTAACCGGAATCCAAATTGTAATTGATTTTGAGAGAATACAAGTCAAATTTTCTTTCATTATCTTTTTACTGCAAATTTCCAACAAACAAAAGATGGCGACTCCGCTGGGGACTAGCTTCTATGACGAAGAAATGGTGGTGCAATCCGACGTCAACCTCGCTGGAACAACGGTCGAAACTCTGATCATCGAGTTCGATCAAGCCAAGTTTGAGGAGGCCCTCTCCTCTGGATCCCTTAGCCACAAAGCTATGCGCAAGATCCACAAAGTTTCTGAGGAGACTAAAGCTCCAGTTGCGGTCAACTCATCTAAAGACTTTCTCCCATGGGGGTTGCACTGTTCATACAGTCCCCTCCCTAAAGGAGAAGACTTAGCTTCGGCACAATTCCCAAAAAGCCGATCCTCCAATCAACGCGAACTCCACGTTTGCGAGCCTCAACACGAGCTCTGCATAAGCCAAGCTAAACGCATCCCTCAGGAGTGCGTTTCCCAAATAAAACGCAGCCTTCAGAGGTGCGTTTCAACATCAAAACGCAGACCGCAAAACTGCGTTGATCTGGCAGAACGTAACTCTCAGGAGTGCGTTCAAGATCCAAAACACAGACTTACGAACTGCGTTAACCAACAAAAATGCAACCTCCAAAGGTGCGTTTCATCAACAAAACGCAGGCTTACAAACCGCGTTAACCAACAAAAACGCAACCTCCAAAGGTGCGTTTCATCAACAAAACGCAGACTTTGGTCTTGCGTTAATCAAGCTAAACACGACCCTCGTGTTCCTTCTTTGGAACGCGATGTGATTCGTCGTGTTCAAAAAAGTCAACATGGATTTAAAATTCATGTTTACCAAGAACCAGTCCCATCCTTTAATGGACAGGGGGTTCCATCTCTACCCTCACGATCTGTGAGAGGTTCATCCCAAGTCTCTGACTTGCGGGAATTGCTGTCGATGTTCAACCGACCGACGAACGTCGTTGTGCTCAATAATCAGCGACATTCTCACAGGAAGAAGACTTTAGAGGATGAATACCTTGAAGTCACTTCTAACATGGTTGGCATAGGGAGATCATCAACCCCTAGTTCTGACGAATCAGAGGCAGATCATTCTCCAAGCGTCAGAGAAATCGCTAACGAGCGTGAAGGAATCTACCATCACACTCGGACTCGAACAGGTGTCATTCCTCCTATCAATTATCGGAGTTTATCCAGAGGAACTAATGCCGATGATGAACACTCAGCCATTGCAGAGTCCCAATCATCAAGCTCTTTTGTTGAACATGAGAGCTACGCTTATATGATGGGAAACCATGAAGATCTCGCGAAGAGACTTGATGAGCAGGAGGCCATGCTCAAATCTCAGCAGGAGGCCATCAATGAACTCTTGGCCCTGTTGACTCAACTCGTCGTAGACAAGGACAAATCTCAGGAGACAGATTCGCCACCTAGGCAAAAATCTTCCCGGAGAGGAAAACCATCTTCATCCCGACCTCACACAAGCAAAGGGAAGGGAAAAGTGGTTGATGACACGGCTTCTGACCAAGAAGCCCACAACCTAGAATCTTTCTCTGATGAAGGAAGAGAGACGGAGAACGAGCAAAATCTCCAATCTACCAAAATGGAGGAATTGGAAACCCGCCTCAACGCCATTGCCAACAGAAGCGAGCTCCAAGACGAGGGTGTTATCAGACCCTACCCTGCCGAATGGGATGCAGCACCTTATCCTCCAAAATTCGAGGTCCCGACGCTACAAACTTTTGACGGTACGGGATCACCGAACCAACATATCTATCATTTCAAGTCACAGACTGGAAGTATGATATCAAACGACGCCATACTGGCTCGATTGTTTATTGACACCCTCAAGGGAATTGCCTTTGAATGGTTCAGGAAACTGCCTGCCGGATGTATCCGAAAGTGGGCAGATCTTGAGAGACTCTTCCTGTCAAGATTCTTTGAAGAGGATACAGAAGTCTCCATCCAGACCCTTCTCGCCACTACGCAGAAGAAGAGGGAGTCCATCAAAGCCTTCGTCAAAAGGTTTCGAAACATGGCTCTTCGATGCCCGACAGGTATGACACAGTCTACCTTAGTAGAGACCTGTCGACACAACCTGCAGACCAACATCCTAGCTAGAATAGGAGTTGCAGAATGCCGTTCCTGGAGACAACTAATCTCTCAAGGCGAACAGGCTCAAAAGATTATTGCCAGGATCAAAGCTGAAGAACAAAATAGGCAGGATCAGCCCGAGCAATCGGACCAAGCCCAATCTTCTCCTGATCAATTGAACCAAGCTCACTCTTCCCAGTCAGAACCGGAAGATACTACGGCCGCTGAAGTCAATCCTTTCCAGTAGGATGGCGGGTCTAACAACTATCACGTTAACAGTTACCTCTGATAGTCAAACTCGTTAGATAATGGCTCACTAGGCGATGTGCCATATCTACTCTTTTCCCCCCTGCACTTGTTCAAGACTGGGGGTTAGTTTATTGGTAGTTCATTGGATTATGAGTAATAAAATTTCTGAGTTGTTATGTTCAATAGAATACCTCTGTCAACCATAAAATCTACCAGAACTATCAAGTCCATCAACTTGCCAATCCTCTTCAATGGGATGGTAGATCCACAAAGCTGTCACGTTAACAATTACCTCTGATAGCCAAACCCTTCAGATAATGGCCTACCAAGTGATGTGCTTCTACTCCGACTTCATGGATAGTGCCTCACTAGGCGGTGTGCCTTATCTACCTCTCTTTCTTCCCCTGCTAAGTCTTAATCAAGACTGGGGGTTGGTTACTTAGAATCCATTGGATTAAGAGTAACGAATCTTTCATATCGTCGAGTTAACATTATACTTCCGACAATCATCACCTTCACTGAGTATGCATGCAACTCGCATCACTCACAATTTGTCACGTTAACATTTCACCTCTGACAATCCACTTATCAATCCTCGTCAATAGGATGATAAGTCCACAAAGTTGCTCCGATCGCAACATCCTT
>BQKN01054246.1:0-16568 GCA_022839385.1 Asparagus kiusianus | reverse complement strand
GCATCAGTGTTTGATGGGGAGTCAGCTATCTTATTGTAAATTTTAGACATCCTACAGAACCCCCTCCAAAGTTTTCGAAAGTTCGCGGTTGACTGGGACGAATTTTCAAAACACTTTGGATTCCAAAAACTTGTTGACTAAATGCACCTCATTGCAGATTAGGTAGAGCATCAACGTTCTTGTTTAATTCGCCATCGATGACTTGGAGTTTGTTTATCTAAGTTCATCATCCCCAGGGAGATTCGGCATTCCCTGGCTTAAGATAAATTTATTATCAGAGATCGAAGGAGCTACAGGGCCTTATCTCCAGCTTAATCAAGAGGATAGCCTTTTGGTTGAAATATTGTGTACTCTGAGAAGAGTAGCTGCATGCCAGGCTGAAGATGATTGTCAGAACGCATGCTTAAATCGTGCGTCCAAATCGTCTGAATGCAAGGAGTGCGTTCAGGAGTTGTAACCCCCTTTTTTTTAAAATTACGAAGATCTCGCTTCGGGTGGGATTTTTGCCTAAAATCCCGCGCTGATCTGACAGCTACAGCTGTATATAAATAGACCAGTGAGGTCAAATCCAAAGGTCATTCGACTTTTCCCCTTTTCCAAACGAAGCTCCTGTTCATCTTCTCCGCCATTTCAACGGGAGAAAAGATTCACCTCAGGTCTTTCGTCAATCCATTCTACACCTTCTTCATCGCCGTTAGAATGGGTCTCAAGAAGAAAACCGCTTCTAAACCGAAGGCTGCTCCGGCTCAAGGTTCTCTCCCGGCTAAAGCTTCCGGTGATGTTCGAACTGCTGCATCGCAGCTTCCAATCTCTTCAGCTAGCGGTAAGATTGAACCAACATAGGTTATTTTGACCAATTTCTCATCTTCGACCCTTGATCGGTGGTCTGTATCCCACCATTAAACTCGGGGGATGATCCTCAGTGTTTATCCCATTTGAGAAAACGCATGGTTAAGTCCATCGTTCATAAAATTTCAACGCAGGTTCAGACCTTGTGTTTAAAAACTTGGATGCGGGTTAAAACCCTGCGTTTGAAGATTTGGACGCAAGTCCTGACCTTGTGTTCAAGAGGAATTTGGATGCAGGTTGAAATCCTGCGTTTGAGAATCTGGACGCAGGTCTTGATCTCGCGTTCAAAAGGAATTTGGATGCGGGTTGAGACCCTGTGTTTAAAGATCCGAACGCAGGTCTTGACTTTGCATTCTTGTATTAGACCCTTCCACCCAATTGACTGATTTTTCCTATCTGCAGCGTGCTATTCCAACAAGCCCCTTTCTTTCAAGCATTATTTTGGTCATGCGGGAGGCGTGGAGAAAAATACAGTCTTTAGTTTTCACTTTGAGTACTCAGTTTTTGAGGACACAAACCAAGAACGAGCGAAGTTTATTACCCAAGCCTTCCCGGAGACTCTCAGATCTTTGGTTACGGATGCCAAGTTTGAAACTGCAGAGCGCGAGATTCTAAAGAAGCCACCCTTCCTCTTTGGGGATTCTGTCAACGTGGATCCCAAGCGAATGTCCGAGGGGAATTACAAATGGTTGAGGGTCGTGAACAACCGTCGTCTTTTTCTTCCCAATTTAGAGCGGATGTGGCCAATCTCGTACTATCAGTGTGCATCCATCCCACGATCGATGAATTGGGAACTTGTTCAGGACCAAGGAGGTGTTGCTACCGGGCACATCACTTATCGGGGCACTCATTCTGCTGGTTTTAATAACTTTATGGCTTTGAAACCAGGCTCATTCAAAAAAGAACATCCCGTTGGAGAGCCCTCTAAGTTGGCGGCGGTTTTCATTAGGAAATTTATCTCGGTCCAAGGAGAATTCCCTGCTCAAGATTTCAGGGCTCCCACATGGGTTCATTCCAGTGAGTCAGATTGGTGGGCCCGGATGATAAATTTTGTTCTGGAGGAGCTACAAGAACCTTTAAGAATCTCTGAGTTGCGGGTTCCGATAACGGCTACTCAATATGGAATTACTCCCAATTACAGTGGGCTCTTCGCTATGTTGGAGTTCTACAATCCTCACACCGGCACCTTTTTCACCCCAGTTGGTGAATTAGGCTTTGCTCTTCACGAAATGTTTGAGATTTCCGGCTTGTCTTTTGGAGAATTGCCTTATGAGGAGTTTGTTCCTGGAAGCAGGGAGCTGGAGAATTTGAAAAATACTGCTCCCGACCTCTATAACACTTACTGGGAACTAATGTGCCATTTTCAGATATGTGCACAAACTACCGGGAAAAGAGTCGGTGGCGTGAAACAGGGCCAATGGGCTGAATATCTTTTCCGAAATGTAGGGAACAAGGAGGCAGAGGTGACCCGTTTAGCCGCCAGTACTCTCGAAGAAATCACTGAACGCATCAATGATGCGACCTCTCACTATACCTGTGAAGTGAAAGAGGACGTCTTCCCAGCATTTATCACATTTGAAAGCTTCTATTATCAAGCATAAGTCCCAATTTCTGACATGGCTCTGTTCGCAGGTTTTCTTACTCTTTGGTTGAAGAGATGTGTAGTACCCACCAGGCCGGTGGATGCTATTACGGTAGAGGTATTATACCCTGCTGTACTTCTAGCTCATGGACGGTCCCTGAATCTTCTTTCAGCTATGGTGTGTTGTTTACAGAGCGGCTTGCGAGAATTGTCTTCCGAGTTTATCGCCGTCAAGAAATTGGATTCAGATGGGAAGACTATCATCCAAACTCCGACCCCTCGAGTACCGATGCCCTACATTTATTTGGTATCTTGGTTCGTTTTGCACTGTCCTTCGATAATGTCGACTCCTGAACCTGATGACCCCTCAGCGCCTCTTGTTCAACAATTAGAAACTGCCGAATGGGTCGGTTGGTACCAAGTTAAGTTCCGTGAAATATTTCGGTGGGAGCATAATTACGAGATTGCTTGCAAGTTCCCCGCTTTTGAAGGTGGTGCGTATGGAGAACTCCATCAAGACACCCCCGGACGGAACGCTTTTACCACACTTAGTAGAGGTGCTTTTTGGTGGCTCATAAATATCCGCCCGGGTTATCTCATTTTTCGGCAAGGGAGAAAATGCTTTATTGAACCCTATCAGCCTTATCGCTTTTCTCGGCAATTTGGCTATGATCAACTCTACGTCGGGAATCCAAACCCTGCTCTTGCTTATACGGGAAACGTATATAAAGGAGCGAGAGCCTGGTATTACTCAGTAGCAGGATGCACAGGCGCGAAGTTTCGACTACCGCATAAGATGCCGAACATTCGCACCTCTTTAAGTTTCTGCACGTGGTACCAAGCTGCCTCCTAGGTTCCGGCTTACAACATGAACACCTCTTGTTTGAGGGCCATCCATAAATGGTATGCTGCCAAGAGGAGTGCTAAACGGTTCCGTGCCCGGGGGGCTAACGAATACTTGACATATGAAAAGGCGATCACGGAGGATGAGCGGCAATAATCACCAGAAACCGAACAGCAACAGCCACCTGAAGGAGTTCAGGAAGAGGTCAGGTTGCCGGATACTCATGCGGTGGAGCCTTCAAGAGTTCTGACTCGGAGTAAAAGTGCTCTTGGAAAGAGAGCAATGGATGCGGCTGAAGTGGCCAAATACGACAAACGAACTCGTCGGAAGTTAGCACTTGAACCCCCTGTTTCTAAGCTTATGTCAGATGCTCAGAAAGCATGGCATGCTGAAGAGGAAGAGCAAGAGTCGGCTGCTATGCAACTCTCGCCTCAGCCTGGTCTTCCCAACGTTGGTCCTGCTTTAGAAGGTCCTGCCTCTTCCGCCCATTCACTGCATGAAGACGAACGTGGCGATGAATCATTTGCTGGAGGTATGGAAGTTGTCCCTGAAGACACGCTTCGTGATACTGCCTCTACTGCCCATGCTGTTGAAGAAGATAGACCTCCGGTCCCGGAGCCTACGGTGGCTAGTCTAGAGGACTCAGCGGTAGACAAGTCTCCTTCTGCTTCTGTGCTATTACCATCTACAGCAGATGCACAGGCTAGCCCTACCACTGGCATCATATCGAAACCTGCTCTCGCTGAAGATCCACCAACATTCGCTCCTGTGACTGAAGAGGAGCCTACAGATCATAGCGACGGTGCGGACGATACGGATGGTGGCGGCGACCGAAGTGGGAGTGATGAGAATGATGGCAATTCAAGTGAAGATAACGATGATCTCGGGGAGTGGGATATTCGACCACCCTCTTCTTCAGACAAGGCTTCGCCATACGTCCCTTTGCCTCTCGCGGGTAAGTATTGTTTGCTCTGATTTACGACCAATTTTTATTGTATACTTAAATAACTTTCCCGTACAGATCCTATGGTACATGAGGTGAGTACTGTTACTCCTCCTTCGACACAACTGCTTACGCTACCACCGGCTCAGGTGTCAGAGCCCTCTCACTCAGAGCTCCCAACGACGACTCTCCCGCCGACGACTTTGTTGATAATTTCTTTGGCCTCTACCGAAGTTGTAGACGTGCCGAGATCATCTAAAGTGGGGGAATTGATGGCTCTGCAATCGAGTCCATCTCACCTAGATATTGGTGTTCCTTCTCAAGCTACTACACCGAAATCGCCTGCGGATCTTTTATTTGGCTTCACGTCTTCAGAAGTTTCTGCACCGTCTCCTATTGCTGTTTCGAGCCCCACAGATGTACCGGATTTTCTCAAGATTTCTCTTGATTATTTGGGACATCTCACTAGGAAAGTAATTGAGGTCGTACTGGCTGGCTGAGATACTTTTGATACCTACAAGCCTATGCTCACGAACAGTTTGAACAACCTCAAGTTCGTAGGTGACGTTGATGTTGTTCAACGTTGCTCCGAAGCCATCTTACGTCTAGAGGGACAAATCAGATTCTTAGAGGCTTTGGGTCGCGCTGATATCCAAGCGCAGATTGCATCTACTTTTGAGGACATTTGAACTGAAGAACTCAATAAGTATGAAGCCGCTCAACATCATATAGCTGAGGAAGAGGTTGAGGTGGAACAACTGCAACAGCTACATGCTCAAAAACAAGCTGAGCTGACTCTTTCGAATACTTCTTTGGAGACTTTACGAGAGAAGATCGCCGCCACTGAAGTGGAGTTAACTAGGATGAAGGCTTAATTCAAACAAGAAGAAGCTATTGTCACTGAGCTCAACCTCAAAAGCGCTGCTTCCCTGGTGAATTACCGTGCCAAAGCTGGTGCTCTAGAGGAGGCCAAGAAGGAGGTGGCTACCATGCTGTCTAGTGAGGACGAGCTTCGGAAGCGGGCTGAGATGCTGGTGCGAACAGATCATGAAGAGAAGCTTTCTGATATTAAGTCTCAGATTGCTTCATTTAGTTTGATGAATTGACGAATCTATCTTTGTATCGCTCTTTTGGTAGGAACAACTTTTATTTCCAGTTGCTTGGTTTTCCTTTTGAATAAAAGTGTAGCTGTTTTGGTTTTTCATCGTTTCTTTTGCATATCATTCTCTGACATGGAACAATGAAATTCTGCTTTGGATAAATTGTCTTTATACTCTTGTTTTAAGCATAAGAAGAAATTTATAAATCTTCAAAGTGCTATGTTATATGGTGAGTTTGAGGACTTATCGCTCCATTGATGAGAGTCGATAAGTTGAAAGCGTTGCGATCGGAGCAATTTTAAGGACCTATCGCTCTTTTGACGAGAGTCGATAAGTTAGAATTATTGCGATCGGAGCAACTTTGAGGACTTATCGCTCTTTTGACGAGAGTCGATAAGTTAGAAGTGTCGCAATCGGAGCAACTTTGAGGACCTATCGCTCTTTTGACGAGAGTCGATAAGTTAGAAGTGTTACGATCGGAGCAACTTTGAGGACTTATCGCTCTATTGATGAGAGTCGATAAGTTAGAAGTGTTGCGATCGGAGCAACTTTGAGGACCTATCGCTCTTGTGACGAGAGTCGATAAGTTAGAAGTGTTGCGATCGGAGCAACTTTGAGGACCTATCGCTCTTTTGACGAGAGTCGATAAGTTAGAAGTGTCGTAATCGGAGTAACTTTAAGGACTTATCGCTCTATTGATGAGAGTCGATAAGTTAGAAGTGTTGCGATCGGAGCAACTTTGAGGACCTATCGCTCTTGTGACGAGAGTCGATAAGTTAGAAGTGTTGCGATCGGAGCAACTTTGAGGACCTATCGCTCTTTTGACGAGAGTCGATAAGTTAGAAGTGTCGCAATCGGAGCAACTTTGAGGACTTATCGCTCTATTGATGAGAGTCGATAAGTTAGAAGTGTTGCGATCGGAGCAACTTTGAGGACCTATCGCTCTTGTGACGAGAGTCGATAAGTTAGAAGTGTTGTGATCAGAGCAACTTTGAGGACCTATCGCTCTCATGATGAGAGTCGATAAGTTAGAAGTGTTGTGATCGGAGAAACTTTGAGGACCTATCGCTCTTGTGACGAGAGTCGATAAGTTAGAAGTGTTGCGATCGGAGCAACTTTGAGGAAAATAGAGTTTAAACTCTGTAGCAATGAAACCTTTGATGGGTTCAAGTTTGATATTGAAAAGATTTAGTCAAAAATGTGCAAGAGTTTTAAACTTTAGCAGCACATTTTCCAAAAATTCAGATTCTAGAATTAGGGGTACCCCCTGCGTTCAGGTCCTTGGATAGGACTGCGTATTTTTGGAAGAACGCAACTCCAGCCTGCTGTGTTTGGGTCTGGCTCTTTTATCTTATGGACGCAGGGTCTTATCTCGCGTCTTGTCAGAAGCCCAAGCGGCTATGATGACGAAGTGACTATATTGGGGCGGGAGTCTTGGAACTCTGCCCTCTCATTATTAATTCTTTATAAATAGGGCTGATTGGTCACATCAAGGGCCTTAACGTTTAAACTCCCTTCTTGAACTCAGAAATGAGTTTCTTCTCGTTAATTCCTCCACGATTTGATTTCGTTCTCTGGCCATGGCTCCCAAGAGATCCTACGAACAGATGGCGGACATTCTCCTGCCGTCGAAGGGCGCTTCTGGGTCTGCCTCTGGACCGTCGTCGACGCCTCCAGCGTCTGGTCATCGAGGTAATCCTTGTTTTCTTCTTCGTTTAAGCATTCTTTTTCAATAGGTGTTCTTGAAATTCCCTGACTGAACTTTGGTTGATGATGACGAACAAGGTTCGTCTCTTCGATCTTGAAAAGAACTTGTATGTTTCTTGATGAAAACTGTTCATCTTCTTGATTTTGGATCATGAAAGAATTTCTTATGTCCATTGTTGCAAAGAAGAGTAGAACCCTTACTGTTGATCACACGGAGAAATCTCTATGTTTGTTGATAAGAACTGTTTTGATCTTGAACAGAACTTTTTGTATTTGATGATAAAACAAAGGGTTGATCCCTTAATCAAGAAGAAGTCTAACGCAAGTCTAGATTCCTTGCGTTCAAATTGATTTTGACGCAGGTCTGAACTGATGCGTTCTGAGATTCTGACGCAGGTTTGGTCTCTTGCGTTTGAATTCAGTTGCTTAGGGACTTACTGAATTTATGATTGCTTTGTTGCTAGGTGGGGCTTCTGCTGCTGAACCCATCATCATTTCTGACGATGAAAGAGAAGGAGTGCTCCAAGAGGACGCCCCTCTGATTACACCTCTTGCTATGGTCCCTCGTGGTAAAGTCTTCACCCCAGACTTCGAGAGTGTGCATTTCCTCACAGAGCTTCTGGAGAGCATGGTGAAGCAAGCATACCTCATTTCTGAGCAAGGATGGGCCCCCTTTTCAGATTTTCTGGACTCGTTCCTTGAGGTGATAGACTTGCTTGAGCGTATCAACCGTAGCTGGACTGATCACTGCGCCAAGAAGGTTTACCTGTTCAGACGTACTATGGAAACCTTAGGGGAACTGCAGAGCGCTGACTTAAAGCCTGAGATAGAGGAGGCTCTCCGAGCCTTGCGATCAGAAGCTGGTGCTGCTGCGGTCACAGCTAAAGAATTGAGGGGGAGGGCTAAAGCAGAGGTCCGAGCCAAGCATGCTGCACGTATAGCTCAGTCTAAAGCTCGCCTCGCATCTTTTTCCCTTCGAGAACCCCCTTTCTTTATTAAATAACTTTTTAGTTTGTAATAACTTTTTGGTATTCTTGTGACAGTTATTACTTTTGCCTGTGATGAACTGTGGACACCTCTTGAAATGATATAGTCTCTTTTATGAATTTCTGAAAGTTATTCCCTTGTGTTTAAACAATTTGAACGTAAGTTTATCGAGGACGTCTGGCTTTGTGTTTGTATTTGAACAAGTTCGAACGCAACTCCGGGACTTGGGTTGTAGAGTATTTTCTGGAAGTTGAAATGATCATGTTGTGCGTTCGTTGGTGAGAACGCAGTGTTAGGTCCTGCAGTTGTGGCATTTGAAATGTAGCTGCAGACTTGTTTTGAACGCAGCAATGAGACTTGTGTTCAGGAGGACTGAACGCAGCATCAGGTCTTGGAACGCAGCTTGTAGACATGCTTCGAACGCAGCAATGAGACTTGCGTTCAGGAGGACTGAACGCAGCATCAGGTCTTGGAACGTAGCTGTAGACTCTTCTGAACGCAGCCATAGGACTTGCGTTTAAGAGGACTAAATGCAATGTCAAAATTAGGATTTTTTACCAAACAGATTATGCTGATAGCTATCTGAAAGACTTTGGAAAATTCCTTTATTGTAATGACTCTCAATAACTTAAATCGTCAGAGGTGTAATGTTAACTTGACGGCATACAAGGTAGGAAGACAACTTGTCTGAACAAACATTTAGTAATCAACCCCCAGCTAAACTCAAGAGACTTGTAGATTACGGGTAATATTTCTTGAGAAATTTCCCATTGATTGGCATCATAAGTCTGTCGCCTTTTTTATCGATGAGACGATAGGCTCCATTGGAATAGACTGTATCTATCACAAAAGGTCCTTCCCATTTGGGATTAAACTTCCCTTTGGTTTTGTGAGTCATCACCATAGGTCGTCGATTAGCCAAAACTAAATCGCCTTTCTTGAAGAATTGTTCTTTAACCTTCTTGTTGTAGGCTTTAGAAATACGGGCTTGATATAATTCAATTTGCTGTTGAGCTTGAAGTCGCTTGTCATCTAGGGCTTCAAGTTCTTGCAGACGCCGCTGATGTTTTTCTTCCTTTGTTAGTCCCGTTGTAACTGCGACTCTCAGGGAAGGAATTTGAATCTCAAGTGGTAGTACTGCTTCACAACCGTATACTAAAGAGAACGGCGTAGCTCTGGTAGAAGTCCTCACTGTTGTTCGGTATGCCCACAAGCATTCGCCAAGTCTTTCGTCCCAATCACGTCGGCTTTTAGAAACGAATTTCTTAAGAAGTTTCACGATGGTTTTGTTGAAGGCTTCCACAAGACCATTCGCGGGCGGATAATATGCCGTAGATGCGACACTTTGGATCCTGAATTTATCACAAAATCTCTGGAATCCGAAGCTGACAAACTGGGTCCCGTTGTCGTGAACTATTCGTCTCGGAACCCCAAAACAGTAGACGACATGATGTTTGATGAACTTAATCACATTTGAAGTCTTGACTTCTTTTAGTGGAATTGCCTCCGCCCATTTGGAGAAATAATCGGTCACGGCCAAAATGAACCAATGCCCTTTAGAAGTTGGAGGAGAAATTGGGCCGACGACATCCATACCCCATGCCTCAAATGGCCAGGATGCAGATGTAGGGTGTAAATTTCCTGGTGCTTGGTGGATAAAATCACCATGAATATGGCATTCATGACAACGTTTAGCGTAGTCTGCTACGTCTGCGAACATCTTTGGCCAATAATACCCGATTCTTCGGAGACGATCGCCCAATTTAGCTCCAGGCTGATGAGCTCCGTACATTCCTTCATGAGCTTCCTTTAGGGCCTCTTTTGCTTCTTTCCGAGAGAGGCACCTAAGCAAAACTCCGTCATGCGACTTACGATATAGGGTTTGCGAAATTGCATCATAATAGAATTGGAGAGCATTTCGCTTGATAGTGGCCGCTTCCTTAGGGTCATCAGGTAAGATTCCATATATAGCATAGTCGATATACGAAAATCGCCAATCCCTAGTTTCCAGTTCCATCAAGGTCGTACAGACCTCTTCTGTCGCTGCCTCATCTGAGCTTTCTTCTGTAGGAATTTTAGAGCAGTATAACTCACGCCCTGTGACTAGGATTGTCGTTTCAGCCCCTGGCGGTAATGCCAATGAAGTTGCCAACGATGCCAATGCGTCTGCGTAGGCGTTCTGAGCTCGTGGAATGTAGTCAATAAAGAATCCTTCGAATTTCTTAGCTTGTTTTAGCACTGCGAAGTAGTACGGGATTAGGTCCTCATGACGTACTTCGTACTCCCCTCGAACTTGATTTACGATGAGTTGAGAGTCACCGTAAGCCTCGAGATGTCGAATATCAAGTTCTTCGGCAAGCTGCATTCCTAGTAGCAAAGCATTATATTCAGCTACATTATTGGTGTAGGGTTCGATTAGGGAGAATCCTCTCGAGACAACGTGACCGTTTGGGGAGACGAATACCACCCCTGCTCCTGCGGTAATTGCTCCATGAGGGTTTGCTCTGGATGCACTGTCAAAGAATAATTTCCAGACTTGCGTAGATTCCCGAGTGACACAGGCTTCGGCGACTTTATCGGGCAATTCTTCATATAATTTAGATGTCCCCATCACCAGGTGATCAGCTAAAAAGTCTGCCAACGCTTGACCTTTGACCGCTTTTTGGGGCATGAATTGCATGTCGTATTGTGATAAGAGAATAGCCCATTTTGCGAGCCGACAGTTTAAAGATGATGGCTTAGTCATTAGAACTCTTAAGGGATTTACCTTTGAGATGACATGAATTGTTTGCCTAATCAGGTAATGTCGCATCTTTTGAACCGCGAATACCAAAGCGAGACATTCCTTTTCAACTGGATTGTATCGGTGTTCGGCTCCCATCATAGTCCTGCTTAGGTAATAGATGGCTTGCTCTTGACCTTGATCATTGTTCTGGGCTAACAAGGCTCCAAGAGAGTGTTCCATGGCTCTCACGTATAGCAGGAATGGCTTGCCTGATATTGGAGCCACAAGAACTGGTGGTTAAGTAAGATATTTCTTAATCTCCTCAAATGCCTTTTGACATTCTCCGTCCCAAACAAAGGATACCCCTTTCTTCATGAGTTTAGAGAAAGGTTGGCATCGCCCTGAAAGATTAGATATGAACCTCCGGATGTAGGCTAATCTCCCTTGTAGACCTCGGAGTTCTTTGAGACTCTTCGGAGGTGGCATGTCTTGGATAGCACGCACCTTTTCTGGATCAAGAGAAATTCCCTTGGACGTGACAATAAATCCCAAAAATTTTCCGCTTGACACCCCGAGGAATGATTTTGTTGGGTTCATCTTCAATTGATGTGTTCGCATGATATCGAACATTGTCTTCAAGTCTGTGAGATGATCCTCCTTATGTTGGCTTTTTACAGCTATATCATCAACATAACACTCGATCTTCTTACGCAGATGTTCGTGGAAGATGGTGTTCATTGCGCGTTGATAAGTTGCACCTGTGTTTTTCAAACCGAAGGGCATCACTGTGTAGCAATACACCCCCAGCGGTGTCCTGAATGCGGTATGCTTTTCGTCTTCAGGATTCATCTTGATTTGATTGTACCCAGAGAATCCGTCCATAAAAGACATCCTTTAATATCCGCAAGTGTTATCAATCATAACGTCAGTGATAGGAAGAGGGAATTCGTCTTTTGGACAAGCTGCGTTGAGGTCACGAAAGTCAATACATATTCGGACCTTACCATTTTTCTTGGGTACCGGGATGATATTGGCCACCCAATCCGGATGTTGTTCCTCTCTGATAAAGCCGGAATCTATAAGCTTTTTTACTTCAGACTCAATTACTTCCATGATCTCTGGACGAAACCGACGTTGTTGTTGTTTAACGGGTTTAGCATCCGGATCTATGTTAAGACGATGCATGGCCACTTTTGGGTCGAGACCCGGCATATCTTCATAATTCCAAGCAAAGACATCTATATATTCTCGAATGAGAGATATAAGGTCCTTTTTTTCGGATGATGATAAATCTTCAGCTATAAAGATAGGCTTAGGGTCAGATTCATCTCCCATGTTGGCCTGGACCACTTTGTCTTCAGTGGGTGGTTCGCGTTGTTCGAAATGTATATCCCACAAAATGTTAAGACGTTTGATCCAAGGGTCGTCGGTTGATTCGATTAACTCTTCATCACCCCCTGCGTCTTCATCTGGATGACTGGTTAAAACCATGTTCACAGTCAAACTTTTAAAGAAAGGTCCGACACTGATGTCAGATTCCCAGGAAGATGTTCCAGATGACTGATCTTGCCGTAGGTAATTACTGATTTCATTTTCTGAGGCAGGAGGAGTTGTGACATAACCCAAGCCTCTTCCGGTTTTTTGATAATAATCCGGTGGCTTTCCTTCGGGAGTGAGAGACATTCGAATTGGTGTCCGCCTTCCTTTCCCAAAGTTTAAACCTTGTTTTTCATTAAAATTGTACCCCATTCGTTTCATTAGTTGTACGGAATTAGGTTCGTGATAATGGAATTGAGGAACTCCATCATCCTCTTCGGAACTTCCCCGTTTGAGTGTTTCGGGTTTAACTTTACCGAAATGAATCGGCCTCTGCCCTTTCCTTCTAGACGGGACTTTGAAAAAAGCCTTCTGTGCATCTTCAACTTCTTCGTCTGAAGTGAAGGGTGACTTAATTGGTAATGTGAGAGATGTTTCCGCACAAAGAGTGCGCCATGGATTGGTACCTGTTTGTTCAACTTTAAAAGAATCATCAGACAAGTACGCCAAAATAAAATCTTCATTAATGCACCACTCGCCCTCACTCGGTACATTATTATTGTTCTCGACTGAACCCATTACATCAAAGTTCAATTCCCATGGACAATCTCCTTCAGGGTCTGGCTCGACGTCCGCCTCGTTGCCGCTGTCAACATCTTCTTTCTCTTGCGATTCCGAATAGAAGACTGAATCTGTGTGAAAATTTTCCACTCCCCTGAAGGGGTATTTTTCCACAATCAAGGTTCGGACTTCATTTTTATCATTGACATACTTCATGACTTGATATAGAGTAGATGGGACGATGCGGTTCGTATGTATCCATGGACGTCTTAATAAGAGATTGTAAGACGTGTCCGCATCGATGATGTAACAAGTCACTTCTGACTTGAGGTCTCAAATCTGACATCTAAGCTTGATCTTCCCTAGAGGCCGAGTGCTATTAGCATTGAACCCGAAAATGGTAGTTTGAGTAGCATTCAGCCGATGCATGGGAATCCCTAAGACTTGCATAACTCTGTATGGCATGATGCTGAGTGCCGAGCCTGGGTCGACTTGAACACGACTGATCTCTGATGACCCAATGTATCCTATGTAATACAGGGGTCTATCATGTTTGTGCTGGACTTGCATATCTTCCTGAGTGAAAGATATGGATAGTAGACTTCTTGCTGCTTGCAAACATTGCAAGCAGGATTAATCTTCAGACGTTCCAGGGATTGGGGTAACTTGAGTGATAAAGCTCTCCGTGTTCTTCAAAGCTTCAATTAGAGCTTCCTTGGTGGTTTTAGACAACCTCAAGAGCTCATATAAAGTAATCATGGCGGGTATGTTGGCCAGCTGCGCTATGACATTGAATTGGAAAGGTTCGCTTGACTCCCCATGCTCCTGGTGAAGATTTCTGTTGAAACGGAGCTCTATCTGCTTTCCTTTATCCACCGGCTTCTTTGGTACAGAACCCCCAGCGTCTTGGGGTTGTTCTTCAGCTTCTTGAGGATTTTGGGTTTAGTCCCTCAAGTAAGTCTTTCCTGACCGAGTACCAGCGTTGTCTCCTGGGTATGCTGCCAGGACAATCCTCTCTTCCTCTGAGTCGGTGAGAGGTTTGAGATGGTCATCACTCTCAGTCATAGAGGGGCTAATCATGTTGGATGATTTAGCCTTGTCTCTTTTCTTCTTGGACGAGGTATTCGTCCCCTGTTGATCTTTAATCAAGTCGGGATGGACCCACATGATCTCTCCTTTTGGGGTAGTGAGGGGTATCAACCCCCTGTCTTTCTGATTATGCATGTCGGTATTCTTCAAGTGTATTTTCCCTTTGGGAATGGGGACTACACCATTCGCGGTTGCCACTGGAGGGAAGTCACCAAACTGGACTGCTATCATGTTAGTAGATATAGTCTTTTGCTCGGGTTTCAATGTGAGCACATTTGCGTTCACCAAATTTTGCAGGATGTCCTTGAACACATAACATTTTCTGGTAGGATGTCCCAAGAACCTATGATAATGACAATAGTTGGGGTCATCTACCTTCCCTGCTTCATTCGGCTTCCTGATTTCAGGTAACTGTAGCTTGTTGTTCTTTCGAAGTAACTGGAACAGGGTGTCCACATGCTCTTCCTTGAACGAATATTGCTTGGGTGCCCTTTGCTGATTCGGTGCCTTGCCTTGCTTAGTGGGTGGTGGTACTTGCGTGTAATCAGCTGCTAGAGTTTCCTTTCCCTTAGATCGCTGTGCATTGTTCTGATTGCGTTGTTGCTGTGGCTTAGGTTGTGGCTCTTCTTCAGCTTTAATTCGAGCAACAATCTCTTCGGCTTGCTCCCCTTGTGACACCAGTTGTCTCCAGGAACGACATTCTGCTACCCCCATCTGAGCAAGGAGCTGAGTCTGCAGGTTGTGCCTGCAAGTTTCGACTAGAGTTGATTGAGTCATACCTGATGGGCATCGCAATGCCATGCTACGGAATCTCTCCACATAGGCTTTGATGGATTCTCCCTTTTTCTGTTTGGTGGCGAGAAGAGTCGGGATGGAGACTTCCGTGTCATCTTCGAAGAACCTTGCTAAGAAAAGCCTTTCCAAGTCTATTCATTTCTGAATAGAGCCAGCAGGTAACTTCATAAACCATTCGAAGGCTACACCCTTGAGGGTACCGATGAATAGTCGGGTCAAGATGGCGTCATTTGCCACCATATCTCTAGTCTGGGACTTAAAGTAGTAGATGTGCTGATTCGGTGATCCGGTGCCGTCAAACGGTTGCAAGGTTGGAGCCTTGAACTTTGGTGGGTATGGGGCTGTATCCCACTCTGCAGGATAAGGCCGTATCACTCCTTCTTCACGAAGCTCGCTTCTATTAGCCATTGCGTTAAGGCGGGCTTCTAGCTCGTCTACCTTGGTGGACTGAGGGTGCAATTCTCTTTCTGTCTCCTTCTCGTTTTCAGAGGAGGATTCCAGGTCGTGAGTTTCGCGATCTGAATGTTCGTGCGCTTTTTGCTTTCCTTTTGAAGTTGTCTTCCGAGAAGACTCAGGTTTTTGACCCTTTTCGGTGAGGAGCTGGGCCAACATGTCCTTCATTTGGAGGAGTGTCTCTTGCTGTGCATGAAGCATAACATGGTGTTCACTAACTGTTTTAACTAAATCTTCGGGGTTGTTAGCCATGTAAGCGGAGACTTCTCACACTCCAACAGAGCTTGAGGATTAAGACTCGACGATTGCCGAATGTTCATCATCAGAAGTAATTCCTTTAGCCAACTTCTGGTAGTCAACCGGGCGGATGGCTCCCGTCCGTGTCCTGGTACGTCGATATACTCCTTCAAACTCGTCGCAGATTTCTCGAACGGTCGGGGAATGGCTTCTTTCAGATTCGTCGGGGCTAGGATGCCGGGCTTCCCCTCTGCCGGTCATATTGATGGTGACCTGAGGGTATTCGGTTTCAGAAACTCTCTTCTTTTGATGACGTCGTCTTTTGGTAGGTCTTACAACGTTCACCAGTCTATCGAATACAGATCTGCGAGGCTCAGGCGCACAACATTGACATTCGGAGAGGACTGTTGAAATGATCTTCTCACAATGACATGAGTGAGCTGATTATTGTGTTGGGTTCTTTCTAGAAAGTAATTCTCGCAAATCAGAAATTCGAGAATTATCTGACGGGGATACAACGCCCTGTCCTTGATTGGGTGAGACTGGTTCTTGCTGCACATGAATCTTCAACCCATGTTGTCCCTCTCGGACCACATTGCGTCCTGAAGTTGAAACACAGGAGCGTTGTGGTTTGGGAACATCAGGCTTGAGCCTGCATTTAGAAACAGACCTCTTGGGGTCTTGTTTTATCTGGACGCACTCATCTGGTGTGTTCTTAATGGTATTGCGTTTCGGAGGGACAACGCACCACTGAGGGTCGCATTTAAGTTGTATTACTCGCGGCTCGTAATTGGGCTCATTGCCGCGAAGCATGCGTTCTGGCATAGGAACGCAACCTTTGGGCGAGATTTTGAAAACGCAATCTTTGCCTTGAACCGAGGATCGGTTTTCTCGAAGATGCGCTCGTCGGATGGATCTCCTCCGTCTTCGAGCTGCGTTCTTCTTGGCTTGCTTCAGGATCTTAGCTGCGTCATTATTGACAGTGGTTGAATCTTCTTCTACCAGCGGTCTTTTGCTACCCACCACACATTATTTTGACGCGGGTATAGAATCTTCAACTTGCAAAGCGAGTTTGAGGCTTTGGCCGAAGGAGAGGGCTTTCTTCGGCTTCTTTGCAGCAAGCTGGATCTCTTTAGAGGCTTTCTGGGTGTTGCGCCTGA
>BQKN01054242.1:0-11582 GCA_022839385.1 Asparagus kiusianus | reverse complement strand
GAGATATACGCTTTAAACTTCTAGATCTCACGCGGATCGACGAAGTTTTGTTTCTATATCCCTCTGCGGATAGACGAAACTCTGCCGGATTTTACTAGAAAAGATCTTGAAGAGTCGGCGGTCCACGGATATCGACGTCCCCGTCACAGGCCAACAACCCACGCAAGCGAGACCGTACCAAACCGGGATCTCGTGTTTATTTTCGTTAAAGTTGTAACCCTTTTGTTTTCATTTTATCCTGTTGTAACGCTCAAAGTTGTAACAGATCTCGAAAAAGAGAACATCAATGAAAACAGCAACTTTTACCGGAAACAAGCTGGCGACCACAGTGGGAGCCACCGATCACGCTGCCGAGATCGGAGTGACGCAACCGGCCTTCAAGATCCGGGTGAATGAAGAGGTCGAGTACGAGTTCGACCAGCAGAAGTATGAAGAGTACCTCTCCTCCTCCTCCTCCAGATCTGCCTCTCCGCACCGGCGCAGGAAGAACCCATCTCCAAAAAGGGCTTGCGGGATCTCCAACTCCTCAATTCAAGACCCCGCCGTCGCTGCTGCTACACTTGCACCACACAACGGCCTTGCGTCGATCAGTGTGGTCAAGAACGTAGATCCAATAGCACCAAAGGCAATGGGTGATGCTGCTCCAACTCCATCAAAAAGGGCGATCCAAAGACGCCGCCAACGCCTCGCTCAACAGCTCGCCAGGGCTAAGGAGTCGAAAGATGGAGTGCGCTATGCAGAGGATCTGAAGTCGAGGCAGCGACAAGAGCAACGGCAAGCAATCAACCTCCCCTCCAAAACAGAAGCAAGTGAGTGGATCCGCGTCAAGAGGAACCGCTCCACGCTCGAGGAGCGAATCAAGAAGCGTCGCGCTCTACTCGCACATGCCCGGCTCCTCCTGAAGAAGGCAGAGGAGATGCAGCAAGAAACGGTGGTCAAGACACCGTCCAAAGGCAAATTGGTGTGGGTTCCTAAATCGACACCAACTCCTCCAGCAAAGAAGGGCAAGATTATCACCCAGAGTTCAACCAAATCAGAGCCTACTCCTCCTGTACCGGCACCCTCAACAGGGCCAGGTAAAAAAGGGGATCATTCAAGATCCCAGGTTCCTTTGACGAGTCGCCTCGGTCCCCTACCAGAGAACCGAGGAAGAATACCCGTCAAAGAACGGCTGGGACCATTGAAAGGTCCCCAAGTTAAAAACCAGACCGGGGGTCGAATTAATCCCCCCAAGAAAGATGAAAAAGGGAAAGCCCCTATCACCGACCGCACTGAGTTGCGAGTCGAACTAAAAGAGCCCGTTCGATTTCTACGCTCCCAAAAGCGTAAAATTGAACGGGCCACTCTTGAAAAATCTAACCAAGTTTTGCATTCCCAAGGAGAAACACACTCGTCTGAGGATGAGCGTGTTATACCGAGGGACAATTACCAACACCCTATAGGTTGCTCCAGCTATCAAGCCGATGAGCTGTACTACAGGGCCGGGGGTGTGGGAAAATCTCGAAAGAGATACATGCAGGATATGGAGTCCCGCTGCCCGTGTGCCAACATTATCAAGGCAGTGCTGTCCGAGTGTTGCTGTGCTCAGACCCCAATAAGAATCTCGGTGTTCGAGAGACTCTCCAAGCCGAAGCGTTTCCACAAGAAGAAACCGCTCCGTCGAGAGGATGAATACTCGAAAGTGTCAGTCAACATGACCGGCAGAGGGGGATCAACACCACGTCTCAACTTGAATCAGCTTGCCGAGGCTTCCCGATGCACGACATGGTTACGGTCGGGAACCATCAAACGAAAGAATTACCCAAGAGTACATAAGGGACTTTCCCTAGAAGAAGAAGAATCAGATGCTGATTCTGATACCTGCTCCGCCGTCGCATCCGATGACACGGCTTCAAGTGCAGGCCGACCTTATGAATCCCTCATGATCAGCGCCGAACAAGTGTCGAAGATACTTGAAGAAGCCCTGGCCAAGCAGAAGGAGAGCTTCAAATTTGAAATGGAGATGGCCATGCAGCGGATGAGGGAGATGCACGACCAACAGATCGCGGCAATGACGGTTCACCAAGGAGAACCGAGTCAACGCAATCCAGAGGAGCATGAACGGGACGGGGATAATGTTAACGTCCCTCCTGTCAACACCAGCAATGGGGGTGGTCCCGCAGAAGATAATGCCCAAGAGGACCACGCCGCCTCTCCCAGAAGCCACTCGAAGACCGAGACGAGTGAGGACAGGAAGATGAAAGACTTGGAGAGCAAAATCAATGCGTTGATGAGTGCTCAAGAGGTAAAAAGGTCTGGTATACCCTGCCCCTATCCAAGGGAGTGGGAATCGATCCCATATCCGGCAAAGTTTAATCTGATTAACTTTACGCCGTTTGATGGGAAGGGTTCCCCTACCCAGCATTTAATTTACTTCAAGTCTCATTTAGGAATCATTTCCGGAAATGAGCCCCTCATGGTGCGGTCATTCGTCGGCACTCTTTGCGGAGCTGCCTTCGATTGGTATCGCCGTCTCAAGCCTGGAAGCATCAATGGCTGGGATGACATGGAGGACATGTTTCTAACGAACTTCTTTGATGATGACACCGAGGTTTCAATCGGCACGTTGTTCGACGAAAAACAAAAGAACGGCGAGACGGTTGAAAACTTCGTGAAAAGATTCCGGAACAAGGCTATGAATTGCAGGGATCCGGTCAGCGAGGATTTCATCCTTGAGACTTGCCACAACAACTTGACGCTCGACATCCTCGAAGCCATGGGAATGGCGCCATCCAAAACCTGGAAGGATTTGAAGATGCGGGGAGAAAGAGCCGAGCGATTCCTCAAGAGGAAGAAGGCAGAGAGGGGACAAATACCCAACAATGCCCCGCAACCAAATTTTACCCCCAAGGGTAAAGGGAAGGCGCATGCGAATGCGGTGGTCGCAAATCAAGTCTTTGAAGTACAAGCACAACCGCAACAGCCGCAGCAGCCGCAGCAGCCGCAACAGAGGGCGCCTCAACAACCGAGATGGCAGCAACAGCCCCAGAAGCAAAAGGTTGGGGAGCCAAGGTTCCCAAAAGTCTACTCATTCAAAGAGGATGAAATCCCCGGTATCTTCAAGTATTTGGTCGAGAACAACAAGATCAAGCTGCCGCCGATTCAGGATCAAGAAGATGCCAAGAGGGTCAATGACCCGAAATACTGCGCATTCCACCGAGCGGTGCACCATCCTACCAAGGTATGCTACGCCCTCAAAGATAAGATTCAGGCCCTGATCGATGTTGGGGTCATCACTATGAAACAGCCCAAAGAGAAGAAGGTGGGTGCAAATACCGTGTCCATTAGCTTTGGATCTGTTCCCTCGAGTTGGTTCCAACACGAGTCAGTGATCAAAGCGGCGGTGAAGACAGTGAACGATGATCCACACCAGTAGCGCCAGAAAGGGCTTGTGCCACACACAGCCCCAAATGGCGAGATCTTGTGGGTTCATCCGGACTTGATCGCAGATGAACAGTGGGCCGGGACCTCTTCCATAAAGAACAAGAAGAAGTCAAAGAGGAAGGGCAAATCGTGCTACGGTGCTTCTGCCATACCGGGGGTGGATGACGACAAAATTCCGACTTTCCCGCTTTCTGAAGATGAACAAGAAGCTTTTGCAACCCGAAGCGGGAATGAGTATCATTTCAAGTATCCGGATGCCACCGAGCAGTTGGGTACCAAAACCCCACCTTCCAAGACGCTGGCAGAACTAGGGATTGCAGCAATTCCCCCAACACCAGCAGCTACGGAAAGAATTCCACAAAAGGATAAGGGAAAAGAGCCTCTACGTCAAGAAGTTCAGAACCCGAGACAGTCTCGATTCAATCATCCGATTGGGAGAGACAAACCGGGGAATACGAGCTCTCAACCCCATTTCGACATTATGGCGCAGTTGGCCAACATCCCGGCCCGAATAACTCTATATGAGTTGCTGCGGTTGTCAAAAGATACACGGAAGGCACTACAAGAAGCCTTGAGTGATTCCGAAGCCTTCTTGACTCGCATCAAACCATCTCCTGAAGGACCGGAGTCCTCAGCTCAACAATGCAATTTGGCGGCCCATCACTTTCCCTGCATTTCTTTCACCAAAGAAGACATGCAGACAAAGAACTCCAATCATGATAGGCCGTTGTACTTCACCGGGCATATTGGCTCCAGCGTTGTCAACCGGATCCAAGTCGATCCGGGTTCCGCTGTTAGCATCATGCCGTTCCGATTGATGCATCATCTCGGAATCCCGACTAGCAAATTAGCATCCACTGGCACGACGATTTACGGATTCAACACCAGCGGGTCCAAACCCTTGGGGAAGATCCGAATCAAATGCCAGATCGGGGATTTGAAGTCGGAAGTAACATGCTATGTGATTGACGCGAAAACTTCCTATAATTTACGGATTCAACACCAGCGAGCTATGTCGAAGATCTTTCAGGAACATCTCCGAAAGACGGTTGAGTGCTACGTGGACGATCTGGTCGTGAAAAGTCATGATAAGAATGATCACATCAAAGACTTGAAGACCATGTTCGACTTGATGCGGGCCCATCAGTTGAAGATGAACCCTACCAAGTCTTTCCTCGGAATGTCCAGTGGTAAATTCTTGGGATTCGTCGTCACCACCAAAGGTATTCACATTGATCCGGATAAAGTAAAGGCGATCAATGAATTGCAACCTCCGAGGAACCTCAAGGAACTCAGAGGACTGCAAGGGCGATTGGCGTATATCCGTCGGTTCATCTCGAACCTATCGGGAAAATGCCAACCATTCTCCAGGCTCACAAAGAAGGGCGTGTCATTTGTATGGGACGATGCTTGTTAAAAGGCATTCGAGAGTATCAAAGAATATCTCTCGAAACCTCCCGTACTCGTTGCACCGAAATCGGGCAAACCGTTCTTGATTTATGTCAAGGCGACGAGCCACTCATTAAGTGCATTGCTTGCACAAGATGACGATAACGGTCACGAGCAGGCGGTGTATTACTTAAGCCGAACTATGGTGGGCGCGGAATCTCGATATCCTATGATTGAGAGAGAATGCCTCGCCTTAGTGTTCGCCATCCAGAAGATGCGGCATTACTTGGTTGGACAAACCATCTACGTCATCTCCAAAGTTAACCCGGTCCGAGTGTTCATGACTCAACCGGCTTCCATGAGCTGGCGATTAGCGAAGTGGGCTTTACTCTTGTCCCAATACGATCTGCACTTCAAACAGCAGAAGTCAGTAAAAGGACAGGCCATCTGCGATCTCTTGGCATCTAATCCAACTACGGACGCCGCCGAGATATATGACGATTTACCTGATGAAACCCACGAAGTCAACGCAACTTCACACCAACAAGTGTGGCGTTTGTACTTCGACGGCGCTTCAAGAGCAGCTAATGCCGCAGGTACTCCTGGATGTTCTAAGGTCTCCTCCGGAGTTGGAGTGGTCTTAGTTTCCCCAGGCAAACATGTGATGCCTCGAGCCTACTCATGAGCCGTGCTCGAATAACGTAGCAGAGTATAACGCACTGATTATAGGGCTCAATTTCTCCAAAGAGCTGGGGGTTGAGTATCTCGAAGCCTTCGGTGATTCTCAACTGATAGTCAAACAAGTCTAAGGGGAATACGAAGTCCGAAGTCAGGATTTAATTCCTTATCACAAGATGGCGGTGGAGCTAGCGGAGTCGTTTGAAGGATTCTTCATCGAGCACGTTCCGCGGTTGCAGAACACCTACGCAGATGCGTTAGCAGCTTTAGCTGTATCCCTGGCACAGCCACCCGGAACAGAACAATTTGTCACGGTAAGAACTCACCAACTCTTAGTGCCACTTTATGATGAAAATGGCAGGGAGGAAGAGGCCCAAGAGGTGCACACAACTCAGGCTGAGTTCGAACCTCGTGATTGGTATTTCCCCATCATCGACTACGTCCTACACGGAATTCTACCAGAAGACGTGAAAGAAAGAGAGTCAATTCGACGAAGAGCAGCAAGATTCTACTACAATACAGAGAATCGGACGCTGTATCGCAGGGGGTATGACGGCATGCTGCTGCGTTGCTTATCGACTAAAGAAGCCGAAGAAGTGCTTAAGGAGGCACATGAAGGAGAGTGCGGTGCGCACCAACCTGGCCCCAAGCTTTATGATCGCATCAGGAGAATGGGGTATTTCTGGCCTCACATGATGCATGAAGCAATTGTATACGCCCGGAAGTGTCACGCGTGTCAGGTACACGCGAATTACATGCACCAGCCTCCGGAACATCTACATCCTTCGGTTACATCGTGGCTGTTCGAGACCTGGGGAATGGACATTGTTGGTCCTATAAATCCCCCTTCGGTTAAAGGTGACCGGTTCATTCTGGCAATCACCGATTACTTCTCCAAATGGGCCGAAGCGGTTCCACTCAGAGAAGTTAAGACGAGCAACGTCATTGCATTCATCAAGCACCATATCATCTATAGACATGGTGTTCCAAGACGAATCATACATGACAACGGTCCTCAATTTATCAGCAACGCCTTCATAAGGTTCTGCGAAAAGTTCAAAATTCAAAATTCAGGACATCTCGTCAACGGCCTATAATCCCACAGCAAACGGATTAGCTGAAGCCTTCAACAAGACTATCATAAAGCTCTTGTCAAAGCTTGTGAAAAATAACAAGCGAGATTGGGACAACAAGATCGGCGCAGCTTTATGGGCCTATCGTACCACGGTACGTACACCAACCGGCGCAACCCCGTACTCATTGGTGTATGGATGTGAAGCCGTTCTCCCTCTGGAAGTTCAAATTCCATCTCTTCGGATCGCTCTTGCAACCCAGATGACGACCGAAGAACAACATCAGAAGCGCCTCGAAGAACTCGAGATGCTCGATGAAAAGCGCCTGGAAGCTCAACAGCACATCGAGTTTTACCAAGCCAGGATTTCTCGAGCCTTCGACAAAAAGGTTCGACAGAGGAGTTTTAAGGAAGGGGATTTGGTCTTAACTGAAAGACGTCCCATGATCCTTAACTCCAAGAAGAAAGGCAAATTTGAACCCAAATGGGAAGGACCGTTTGTAGTGGAAACAGTCTACTCGAACGGCGCCTATCGCCTAGTCACCAAAGATGGTGATCGGCTCATGATGCCAATAAATGGCAAATTTCTGAAGAGGTACTATCCTTAGTATCCTCAGAGGGATTGAGGTACCGGGAAGTTCCCGGAAGAATACCACATCGGGGTATTCTTAGGGATAACCCGGTCGCTGATGAGCAAGAAATCAATGTTCGAATTCCGAATATTCTTGTTTGTCAGAATCTAACTCTCACAAGCACTCTTTTGCCGAGATGAGATTCAATCATTCAGTGGATTAATCTTTCCTCACAAAACTTTCAGTGGTTTCTGACTACTCATAGTCTCCACCACACAATTCCAGTTTGGTCAAACCTTACGACAGTTAGGGCCAAAGCCAAATTCCCCTCTCGATTCCGTCAATGAACGAGAGGTCCACAAATCGAGCGATCAAACCTTCTTTCGGTTATGATCATTCTCACACTCCCCACTTGGTCAAACCTTACTACAGTTAGGACCACAACCAAAATCCCCTCTCGATTCTTCCAACGAACGAGAGGTCCACTTTCAATTCGAATGACCAAACCTTACGACAGTTAGGGTCGTTTGAACCTTTTGATTCGATAATCAAACCTTACGACAGTAGGATTATCCGAATCTTTTCGATTCTCGGAGTGGAGATCCCACTCCTAGTTTCACCTGTCGGATTCTGGGGGTGGAGATCCCACCCCGAGTTTCCTTTCCCGCTGAAGATAGAATATAAAATTCTTCCTCTTCAGAGTCAAATGACCAAACCTTACGACAGTTAGGGTCGTTTGAACCTTTCGATTCGATAATCAAACCTTACGACAGTTAGGATTATCCGAATCTTTTCGATTCTCGGAGTGGAAATCCCACTTCTAGTCTCCCCTTTCCCCTGTCTTTGCTTTTAGAAAAGACAGAGATGAAGTCAACACCTAACACATGTTGCCGGGTAGTCTTTCCCGTGAGAAAGACGAAGTCTATGCATTCAAAATCATAGCACCTTTTCCTCTGTCTTTGCTTTCAGAAAAGACAGGGATGAAGTCAATGCTTAACCGGCATTGCCGGGTAGTCTTTCCCGTGAGAAAGACGAAGTCTATGTATTCAAAATCATGGCACCTTTTCCTCTGTCTTTGCTTTCAGAAAAGACAGGGATGAAGTCAACGCTTGACCGGCGTTGCCGGGTAGTCTTTCCCGTAAGAAAGATGAAGCCTATGTATTCAATATCATAGCAGTAAGTCTAAGAGAAGCAATTTTCTTAGCACAACGTTACATGCGGAACGGATTTAGATAATTCGCATGCTAGCTCGATTCAAACGGCAATCGGTAAAGGCAAGTCAAACCCGTTGAAGGCTGGGGTTTGCCAAAAATCCCAAAGTCAGTGCCTAACACGCATTGCCGGTTAGTCCTTAACCGTAAAAAGGGACAAAAGCCCACATATTCCACATTGTGGCAGGTTGTTATTAATAACACCATAATCCGGGCTTCACACGCAAGGGGAATTTTATCCCGAATCCTAAGTAGGGATAAGTCAGTGCCTAACACGCATTGCCGGTTAGTCCTTAACCGTAAAAAGGGACAAAAGCCCACATATTCCACATTGTGGCAGGTTGTTATTAATAACACCATAATCCGGGCTTCACACGCACGGGGAATTTTATCCCGAATCCTAAGGAGGGATAAGTCAGTGCCTAACACGCATTGCCGGTTAGTCCTTAACCGTAAAAAGGGACAAAAGCCCACATATTCCACATTGTGGCAGGTTGTTATTAATAACACCATAATCCGGGCTTCACACGCACGGGGAATTTTATCCCGAATCCTAAGGAGGGATAAGTCAGTGCCTAACACGCGTTGCCGGTTAGTCCTTAACCGTAAAAAGAGACAAAAGCCCACATATTCCACATTGTGGCAGGTTGTTATTAATAACACCATAATCCGGGCTTCACACGCACGGGGAATTTTATCCTGAATCCTAAGTAGGGATAAGTCATCGCCTAATACGCGGTGCAAAGTGCCTTTTTTTTCCATAAAAAGAAAATGATGAATGACAGAGTTTACGAATTCAAAGTCATAACATTAAGGGCTGAGGGTGTACCAAAACATCCAAAGAAAAGCAAGTACAGAGTCTCTAATAAAAGATCAAGCCAAATGAAGATACAAGAAAACATTTCAAATCAGATCTAGCAAACTGAAGGAGGCAAGCTTAGCCTTAGCAGCGGCAATCTTCTTGGCGTGTTCCGCTCGAACCCTCTCCCCTTCCTCCTTCTGAAGCTTGTCGTAAGCAAGAGCGGCGGTAGTGTCGGCTGTTACGCCTTCTCGGCGCAATGTGCGAAGAACCTCCAACTCTCTTTGATAAGCATTCTAAACTCTGGTGCTCTCAAGCTCAAAATCCCTCAGAGTCCTCTCCCCTTGGACAGTCTTGGTGCCCGTACTATCAGCCATGGCGTTGTAAGCATCCATCTTACTCTGCAGACGAAACTGTCGTTCATACAAGTTCGCAACAATCACTTCCTGCTCTGATATGCGTCGCATTCGGATCTTGCGCTCACGCGTCCTCTGAACCTGAGCCTCAACCACGAGTGGGGTGTCCTCATCATAAGAGTCGAGGTTTACCAACTCTTCCAAATGAGATATGAGTCCCTCTACGCAAATCAACATCGCCTCACATTGCCCTGCTAGACGGGGGCCACCCACACGCCGGATGTCCTCAAGACTGTCTTCTATGAAAAGGGGCAAATCACAGGGTCTCCCCCGTCCAGAACTGATGGCATCGACCGTCTGCTGGATAACCCGCTCTACCTTTTGGAGGATACCCCGTGCTGATTCAGAGACCGAAAAGACGGATTCTTGGTCAGACACAATTGCAGTAGCAGGATCCTTTTCCCCTTCATCATCGGATATTAGGATGATTTCACGGCTACGACCGGTAGTCGTGTGAGAAGGAAGGCTACCACCGGGAAAGACGACTGCAACAAAGCATAAGGATGGGATCAGAACACTTATCTCATAAAAGCAAAATGAGATTGTTCACGGGATAATTGGTGAAGACGATTTCGAGTGCCCTACACCGGGAGGACGGTATATGCCGTCACGTGAATCACGTGATAATGCATACCGACCTATAAGGTGTAAGGCAACACGAGATCGCCCCAACATACCCGAAGACTTGAATCGGCTAAGCAAAACAAGTCTGAAACCTTAACCCCCGCGGGAGGGGTATCGGTTCTTCCTTCATGACCCGCGAGAGGTCAATCCGGGATACAGAAAATCAAAATCCTCACCCCCATAAAAAGAAGTCGCTGGGGATGATGTCGCAGGAGCCTCCTCCTCGCTACACGGCGAGCGAGAGTGACTCCCGGAAGGTCGAGATCGGCGGGGAGACATCGCAAATCTGCAGTAAACAGCAGTACATCAGGTACAATATATATACACGAAATATCAAAAAAGGGGAAATTAAGCACTTGGACTTGAAATCCTATAAACAAATAGGACTTTACAGTTAAAGTCTAATTAAACCTACGAATTTCGTGCACGCGGGACGATAATCGTCGTTTCGCGATAAATTTTGGTGAAATACCCAAAATACCCCCCGTGTCCAAGGCCAAATTCGGGTCAAAGGACATGCGTAGTCCGGGTCATGATCATCGCATTTGGTCATCTAGCACCCCGATACCCCCACAATTTTGGTTAAACTTTGCAAATAAGTCCTTTTGCAGAATTTAGCCAATTTTACATAAAAGCCCCTCCACAAACTTTTGGTTTTGCCTCCACATGACTTTACCAAAAATTTGATCAAAAGTTTAGGGCTTAAACTCCATGGATCTCAGCCTCAAATTCGTGGCCCTTTTGCAAATAAGCCCCTCTAAAAACATTTATGGGCTGTTTTGCAAATAAACCCCTCAACAACTTTTGATTCTCTTGCACAAAGCACCCCTACAATCTTCCGTCAAATGGGCACAAACCAAAACCCCAAAATCTCAGTCCCATCATTGCATAAAAATCCCATGAATTTTGCAAATAAGCCCCTATAGTTTCGGTTTTACAATAAACCCCCCAAAGTTTCGGTTTTTTGCAATAAAACCCCCAAATGCTTGTTTCATCCATAAACCCCTATCTATTGCAAACATAAATGTACAATCTTTGCAAGCAAATAAGGGGATCATGAAGAGAACTTACCAAATCAAAGGAGTTTTCCTTCGAGCTCGGAAGTGGAGGCCAAGACCCTCGTTCGGAAGAGGAGGAGATTTCGGCAAATGGGTACCCGTCAAAAATCCAAATCTTGTGAGAAATTGAGGGGTTCTCAAGAGCAAATCAATGGAGGAAAGAGGAGAAGGAAGAAGATGAAAAAAACCGGTTTTGGGGGGGAAGGTTCGGTTTTGGAAGAGGGGGACTTTTCCCTTTGAAATTCAAATGAAAAAAAGAGGGGGGGACCATGTACAAGTGTACAACAAGACAAAACACCACAAAAGAGGAGGGGGGGACCATGTACAACCAAGACACCCC
>BQKN01054236.1:3410-17288 GCA_022839385.1 Asparagus kiusianus | reverse complement strand
ACCTGCCACAACAACCTCTCGCTGGATGTTTTGGAAGCAATGGGCACAGCTCCATCCAAGACATGGAAGGACTTGAAGGTCCGAGGCGAGCAAGCTGAGCGATTCCTCAGGAGGAAGAAGGCGGAGAGAGGCCAACCGGCTACAAATCCTCCGAAGCAGAACTTCAATCAGAAGGGAAAAGGTAAAGCTCAGGTTAATGCTGTTGATGCTAACCAAACCTTTCAATTGCAACCTCAGCAACAGCAGCAGCAGCAGCAGCAGTGAGCTCTGCAGCAATCGCAGCCACATTGGCAGCAGCGGTCTCAAAAACAAAAGTCTTCGGAGCCGAGGTTTCCCAAAATCTACTCCTTCAAAGATGACGAAGTTCCCGGCATCTTCAAATATCTGTTAGAGAATAACAAGATCCAGCTGCCGGCAATTGTGGATCATGAAGGGGCCACTAAAGTGACGGACCCGAAATACTACGCGTATCACAGAGCGGTCCACCACCCTACGAAGTCCTGCTACCACCTCAAGGACAAGATCCAGGCGTTGATCGATGTAGGGGTCATAACTCCGAAACCGGCCAAGAATGTGGGAGCAAATGCGGTGTCGATCAGTTTTGGGTCAGTACCCACAGCTTGGTTTGAGCCGAAGTGTGTCACCAAAGTTGGGATGAAGACGGTGAATGACGACCCGCACGGACAGCGCCAAAAGGGACTAGTGCCACACACGGCCCCGAACGGCGAAATCCTTTGGGTTCACCCCGACCTGATTGAAGATGAACAATGGGCCGGATCGTCATCCACAAAGAAATCTAAAGGGAAAGGAAAGTCTTGCTACGGAGTTTCCGCCATCCCAGGGAAAGATGACGAAGGAATCCCAGCTTTCCCACCTTCTGAAGATGAACAAGAAGTCTTCGCCACCAGAAGCGGGAACCAATACCACTTCAACTATCCGTCACATAATGAACAAGCAGCTAAGCTAGGGGTGACAAAACAGGGACCAGCCAAGACTATCACAGAGATGGGGGTGATCCCAATTCCCAAACCGGCTGAAGATGTTCGACGACAGCCGGTAGATAAACAGAAAGACAAAGGATCCCAAGAGGTTCAGAACCCGAAGCAGTCTCGCTTCAGTCGTCCAATCGGAGGAGATAAACCGGGAAGTTTAAAAAATCCGCGTGCCTTCGACATCATGGCTCAGCTGGCTAATATTCCAGCACGGATAACGCGGTACGAGCTGTTGCGGTTATCCAAGGAGACTAGAGAAGCCTTACAAGAGGCCTTGGCCGATTCAGAGGCATTCCTCACCAGGATCAAACCAGCACCTGAGGAGTTAGAATTGTTAGCCCAACAGTGTAACGTGGTAGCAAAGAATCTTCCTTGCATCACCTTCACTAAAGAGGACATGCAGATGAAGAATTCAAATCATGATCGGCCCTTGTACTTCGTCGGGTACATTGGCTCCAGCGAGGTCAACCGAATCCAAGTGGATCCGGGTTCCGCTGTGAGTATTATGCCACTTCGACTAATGCACAGCCTTGGCATTCCAGTCAGCAAGTTGGCGTCTACAGGCACAGTCATATACAGATTCAACACCAGCGGATCAAGACCTTTGGGTAAAATCCGAATAAAGTGCCAAATGGGCGATTTAAAGACGGAAGTCACGTGCTATGTGATTGATGCTGAGACATCCTATAACTTACTATTGGGTCGGCCTTGGATCCATAGTAATGTTATAGTTCCCTCCACTCTACATCAGTGTTTGAAATATGTCGACACTGATGGAAGAGTTAGGACGGTGGTCGCGGATAAGCAACCATTCAAAGGGTATGAGAATTATTTCACAGATTCTCTCCTTTATGGTAATGAATCCGACACGGAACCATCGATCCAAGGCACGGACAGCGGAGAAGAAGCTGATTCCGAAGCCGGATTCGATTACAATGGTGGTTTTGTTTTTAATGACATTGTACCCTTTGTAATCAATCTCGACGACGAACAGTCATCAGATGGCGGTTGTAACTGGCAACTTGCCGAACCTAAAATAAATAATGGTTTAGAGTACTCCTTGTCTTTTGATGATGTGATAAAGGGATTGTACGATAATCCCGAATTATGTATGCCGCTCCGATCGTCGTATGTAACGAAGAAACGTCTCCAACACTCTTTCGGAACAACTCAGATTATTCCCGCCAAAATAGGGGGACAAAAAGAAGTGATCTTCGGTAAAGGAGAAAATCTTCCGGTGCCAGATCATTTCCTAAGAGAGGATGAAGATGGTGACAAATCCGGTCTACATTTATCTAAGTACAGTCCAGAAGCGCGCAAGCTCATGGAAAGACAAGGATATGATTTCACACTCGGAGAAGGTCTATCTTCGATCGAGGTTCCCGTGTCCCAGTCAAAGCGGCATATGTACCAAAGGGTAAACCGGAGGGCTATTATCGTCACAAGAGGGGCTTAGGCTACGTTTCGTCAGATGACGAATGTGGCTGGCAAATCATAGATCAAATTGCTAACAAAGCCAAGGATCGATACTTGCTAGATTCGTCAGCTGAAGATTCCGACACAAGTTTGGGAGAAATGTTCAAGGCCTTAATGTCGAATATGACTACGGCTGATCCATCTACAATGGAGGATGACGATCAAATGCAAACGTGGGAGGACCCATGGGTTCATCACCTGAACATGCAATATGGTGATAGGTTCGAACAGAGAGAGCCACCCACCGAAGACGAGGTAGTCCAAATCAATATGGGTGATGAAGCCAATCCAAAGCCCATATTCATCAGTGGTAGTCTTCCATCAGAGGAAAAGGAGGAATTAATTGCCTTGATCAGAGAGTATATCGACGTCTTCGCCTGGAACTACAAAGACATGCCAGGGCTCGATCCCAATGTGGCAATGCACCGTCTCGACATCAAGCCGGATGCCAAACCTGTCAAACAACAGCAAAGACGGTTTCGTCCGCAGATCATGGAAGCCATCGAGGCTGAAGTTAAAAAGTTGATCGACTCAGGATTTATTCGGGAAGAACAACATCCAGACTGGTTAGCCAACATCGTTCCAGTCATGAAGAAAAATGGCAAGATCAGGATTTGCATCGACTTCAGGAATCTGAACGAAGCATGTCCAAAAGATGATTTTCCTCTCCCAATCACGGACGTCATTATCGACAATACGTGTGTATTCGAAAGAATGTCCTTCATGGACGGCTTTTCGGGGTATAATCAAATCAAGATGCACCCGGATGACGAAAAGCATACGGCATTCAGAACGCCCCTCGGTATTTTCTGCTACACGGTGATGCCGTTCGGTCTGAAGAACGCAGGTGCCACGTACCAACGAGCAATGACTAAGATTTTCCAGAAACACCTCAGGAAAACAGTTGAATGCTACGTTGATGATTTGGTGGTGAAAAGCCGCAGCAAAGAAGATCACATCAAAGACTTGAGAACGATGTTTGATCTCATGCGGAGCCATCAATTGAAGATGAATCCCACAAAATCCTTCCTCGGAATGTCCAGCGGAAAATTCCTTGGATTCGTCGTTACCACCAAGGGTATACATATCGACCCAGACAAGGTAAAGGCGATAAATGAATTGCAACCCCCGAAGAATCTAAGGGAACTCAGAGGATTGCAAGGGCGTCTGGCGTATATCCGGAGATTCATTTCAAATCTTTCTGGGAAGTGCCAACCATTTTCAAAGCTAAACAAGAAAGGTGTATCGTTTATTTGGGACGATGCTTGCCAGAAGGCATTCGAAAATATCAAGGCATATCTGATGAATCCACCTGTTCTTGTTGCACCAAAATCAGGTAAACCGTTCTTGATTTATATCAAGGCGATGAACCATTCGATAAGTGCTTTATTAGCACAAGACGATGATAATGGTCACGAACAGGCAGTCTATTATCTAAGTCGGACCTTGATAGGTGCCGAGTCTCGATACCCAATGATCGAGAAAGAATGTCTTGCATTGGTGTTTGCGGTGCAGAAGATGCGACATTACTTAGTTGGCCAGACGATTTATGTCATTGCCAATGTTAATCCGGTACGAGTGTTCATGACTCAACCAGGTTCGATGAATTGGCGGTTAGCAAAGTGGGCCCTTCTCTTGTCCCAGTATGATCTACACTTCAAACAGCAGAAGTCGGTCAAAGGACAGGCGATTTGTGATCTTTTGGCGGCAAGCCCGACAACAGATACGGTTGAAGTATACGATGACTTGCCAGATGAAACCCACGAGGTTAATACCACGTCACACCAACAAGTATGGCAGTTATATTTTGATGGTGCCTCGAGAGCAGTCAATAAAGCAGTAACCCCGGGATGCCCTAAGGTCACTTCTGGAGTTGGAGTTGTCTTAGTTTCCCCAGGGAAGCACGTGATGCCTCGAGCTTATTCGCTGACGAGTCCATGCTCTAACAACGTAGCCGAGTATAACGCACTCCTCATAGGACTCAGTTTCGCCAAAGAGCTGGGGGTCGAATATCTCGAAGCCTTTGGGGATTCTTAACTAATTGTCAACCAAGTTCGTGGGGAATATGAAGTCAGAAACCCAGATCTGATTCCATACCACCAGGAGGCCATCAGAGTGGCAGATTCTTTTGAAGAATTTTACATTGAGTATATCCCGCGTCTTCAGAACGCTTATGCAGATGCACTGGCAGTACTAGCAGTATCACTCGCGCAACCGCCCGAAACTGAATTGCTAGTCACAGTAAGATCACACCAACTCTGCGTACCCATATACGATATGGATATTGAAGAGGAGGAAGATAGAAACGTAAATGCCAAAGAGGTGAACTCAACCCAAATCGGGTCCGAGTCCCGAGATTGGCGCTTTCCTATTATTGACTACGTCCAATACGGCATTTTACCAGAGGATGTAAAAGAAAAAGAATCTATCCGCCGAAGAGCACCACGGTTCTTTTACAATACCGAGACCCGTACGCTCTATCGCCGGGGGTACGATGACTTGCTTCTCCGATGCCTTTCGAATGAAGAAGCAAAAGAAGTTCTTAAGGAAGCACACGAAGGAGAATGCGGTGCGCATCAGCCTGGTCCCAAGCTGTATGATCGAATCAGAAGAATGGGATATTTCTGGCCAACAATGGTTCGTGACGCGATTGAGTACGCTCGAGAATGTCACGCTTGCCAGGTGCATGCGAATTATATGCACCAACCACCGGAGCGATTACACACATCAACCACGTCTTGGCCATTCGAGACATGGGGCATGGACATTGTCGGTCCCATCTTTCCACCTTCAGTCAAAGGTGATCGTTTTATTCTCGCTATCACCGACTACTTTTCAAAGTGGGCTGAAGCCATTCTGCTTAAAGAAGTGAAGACGAACAACGTCATCAACTTCATCAAGCATCATGTCATATACCGACACGGCGTGCCCAGACGGATTATTCATGACAACGGTCCGCAATTCATAAGCAACGCCTTCATCCGGTTTTGTGACAAGTTCAAGATCCAAGATGTTTCATCAACACCTTATTACCCTGCCGCTAACGGATTAGCTGAGGCCTTCAACAAGACGATCATCAAGATCTTATCAAAACTCGTGAAGACCAACAAACGGGATTGGGATGATAAACTCGGCGAAGCGCTCTGGGCTTATCGTACTACCATACGCACACCTACGGGAGCTACTCCATATTCTCTGGTGTACGGATGTGAAGCTGTGCTACCGTTGGAGATTCAAATCCCTTCCCTTCGGATCGCTCTCGCAACGGAGATGACGACCGAAGAACATCATCAGAAGCGTCTTGAGGAACTCGAAAGGCTGGACGAAAAGCGCTTGGAAGCTCAACAACACATCGAGTTCTACCAGGCTAGGATATCCAGGGCTTTTGACAAAAGGGTTCGCCAAAGAAGCTTTAAGGAAGGAGATCTGGTCCTCGCTGCTCGCCGACCAATAATCCTCACCTCCAAGAAGAAAGGTAAATTCGAACCTAAGTGGGAAGGACCGTTTGTAATAGACACAGTCTATTCGAACGGTGCTTACCGCTTAATTTCTTTAGAGGGTAACAGGCAATTAATGCCAATAAATGGGAAGTTTTTGAAAAAGTACTATCCCTAGTACGTTCAGGACAACTCATTTATCGGGAAGTTCCTTGAAGAATATTACACTTAATATTCTAGAGGATAACCCAATTTTATTTTTACCACCAAAATCCCTCGCTGATCAATTTCAATTGACAGTGAGTCCACCGAAAAGGTTCACTCTCAGTTCGGAGTCCCCTTTCGATGAACGAAAGAACTCCATTTCTTTTCTCTTGGGTTCAACCTTTTTTATGGTTATAACTCAAGTTGAAATTTCTCTTCGATAAACGAAGAACTCATCTTTCGATCTGATAACCAATCCTAAAAAGGAAAGTTTGTCAGCATCTTCCAGATTCTCGGAGTGGAGATCCCACTTCTAGTTTCCTTCTTGCACTGGAAATAGAATATAAAATTCTTCCTTTCCAGAATCAAGGAATAGAATATAAAATTCTTCCTTCCTTGTTCGGGGAATAGAATATAAAATTCTTCCTTCCCCACACCAACTCTTTTTCCAAGGTTTACCAATTTAGGATTCATCCTAGGTATTTTATCCCGAAACCTAAGCAGGGATAAGCCTGCGCCTAACACGTGCTGCCGGTTTAGTCTTTCTCCGATTGAAAAAGACACCAGAATTCGATTCTGGGGTATTTTATCCTGAAATCTAAGTAGGGATAAGTCTGCGCCTAACACGTGCTGCCGGTTAGTTCTTAACCGTTAAAAAGAACACCCGTCCGCATATTCAACATTGTGGCAGGTTGTTATTAATAACACCGAAATCCATGCCTCACACGCATGGGGAATTTCATCCTGAATCCTAAGAAAGGATATGTCGACGCCTAACACGCGTCGCCGGTTTGATCTTTACCCGTAGAAAAAGATACCAGAGTCTGACTCTGGGGACCTTTATCCCAAAGCCTAAATAGGGATAAGCCAACATCTAACACACGTTGCTGGGTAGCCTATTCCCATGACAATGGCAAAGCCTACATATTCAAAGTTGTAGCACAAAGTCTAAGGGAGTTCAATCCTTTAGCGCAACGTTACATGCGGAACGGATTAAAACAATCCGCATGTAAGCCCGACTCAAACGGTAGTCGGTAAGAGCACACCAAATCCGTTGAAGGCTGAGGGTTTGCCAAAAATCCTAAGTCAACGTCTCATACACGTTGCTGTTTAGTCTTTTCACAGGAGAAAGACGAAGTCTACGTATTCAACATCGTAGCACTAAAAGAGTTAACTCTTTTAGCTTAACGTCACGTGCGGAACGGATTTAGACAATCCGCACGCTAGCCCGACTCAAACGGTAGTCGGTAAAGGCTAATCAAATCCGTTAGAGGCTGGGGGTTGGCCAAAAATCCTAAAGCCAACACCTCACACGTGTCGCCGGGTAGCCTATTCCTGTAACAATGGCGAAGTCTATGTATTCGACATCATAGCACAAAGTCTCAGAGAATTCAATCTCTGAGCATAACGTTACATGCGAGCGGATTTAAACAAATCGCGTGCTAGCCCGACTCAAACGGTAGTCGGTAAAGGCTAACCAAACCCATTGATGGCTGAGGGTTTGCCAAAAATCCTATGAGTATTGTGGTCAATCATTTCAAATGGAATGACGAATCATAATAAAGATAAAAAGGGAATTCACTAAAAGAGTCAGAAGTCAAATCACTCAGTAAACAAAATCAAACATCAAGCCCGTGGCTAAAAATCTGCTGACTGAACTTAGACAGCTTATCATCATAAGCTTGGCTAAGCTCAGCCCTAATGGACTCCTCAGTGGCGGCCGAAGTCTTCGCAGCAGTCTCTTCTGTCTCGGATAGCTTCTGCTTCAAGGACTTCAACTCATCAGACAAAGCCGTACAGGTCTGCTGGTCCTGTGTCTTCGTCATCTGAAGAACATCAAAAGTCTCCTCCTTTTCACGGAGTGCTCTTCTGAGCTGGTCTATCTCGGCCGCACAGGAAGTGAGAGAAGAATCGAGCTCGGCAAGAGAAGATAACCTGGTAGCAAGGCCAGTCTCAACTCGAGCTACTCGGTCTCGCTGCACCTGAACCTCAAGATCATCAAGAAGCTGAGTCTCGCGCAGTGACTGTAAACGAGCATCCAGCTCAGCAGCAATGAAGGAAGAAGCACCGGTGTCTCGAAGCTCACGAAACATCTGAAGCTCACGCTCTAAGCAGTCGAGATCGTCAACTATGGCCTTCGCCAAATCTAGGTATCCTGCCTCCCTTATTAAATTGATTCTGGAATTAAGGAAAGGTTTGAACTGGTGAAGGGAAAGTCCGCTGTGGAAAAGCTTGCCAATCATAGCCTTCACAAAGGAGAAGAAGGAGCGAACTTCTAGACAGATAACGATCTTGTCGGGATCGTCGTCGGATAACAACTCCTTCACTAAGACATGAAGACGAGAAGAACGCCCTATAAAAAAAAAGAGGGAGAAGTTCGTCAAATGTCTTGATAAGAAAAAGGAATAACACTCTTCAATGAGTTAACTTATACCTTCTTCCTCTTGAGCCGCTGGGGGTAGTGGAGGTGTAACGGCTGTAGGTGCATCAACTGGTATAGTTGGTCTCACAGCCGGCCCAACAGGGTCTTTCTCAACAAAAGCTCCTGCTAGATTCAAAACGGAATTTGCAGAGGCGTTACATTATAGTTGCATTAGTCAAGATTGGCTAGTCCTATAATCAACTCAGAAAGAAGCACATACCTTCGAAGGAACCATCCTCAGGGTTTTCAGCGAAGGCGGGCTCAGAAAACATATCCCCAGGTAACTGGTCATCGATCTGAGGAGAGCTGTATATGTAGCGCATTATAGGAGTGTCCGCAAACAAGCTTCCCTCGTCGAAGTCATCAATGGAGAAATCTGACATAAAAAAATATCAGTGCCAAAGAAGAGTGAAGAGACTACAACTAATGGAAATGAGTTACCTCTCACGGGTGCATCGGCCTCTTCATTTCCAGGATTCGCCTCCTGCAAGTTATCTGAAGAAGCAAGAGGTAGAGGACAGTTAGAGGGTACACAAATTCATTGGTGTATCATCTAAAGAAATACGTTGTCAGTGTTAGATGTACCTTGATTCACGGAATTAGGTCCTACATTGACTTCCTCTCTAATGTCAGCGACCCCTATAGGCCTCTCTACAGGGGGTGGTGGGTCAGATTCATCGGGAGATACGGGAATAGGATTGGGACTCATCTCATTCTCCCCACGCACTCCTATATAGAGGTGGAAAAGTATAAGTCAATGTGCTGAATAACCAAGAGAATGGTTCACAGGATGGATAGTACCTCCGTCACCGGCAGGATCATCGCCAGCCAAGTCCATATCAGAAGCTCGGGAAGCTGCACGCAGCTTACGGGCTAATCTCTTCCGCCTAGCAGTAGGGATCGAAGGTCTCACCTGAGGAGGAGGATAAAACTCTCCATCATGATCAACTGTGGTCCCTGAAACGTCAAACCATAGTCAGTTTCAATATTTCTGGAAGATAAAGGGAAAAGTTGAATCACAAACCTCGCTCAGAAGAGTCATCATAATCTTCGGGATCCCCGCCTGAAGCCTCGTCTGTGGAAGGGAATGTCCTCTGGCCCTCTTCATCAATTCGACGAGTCTTGTTCCGCGCCCTCTGTGCTCGAGCGTTCTCCCGAATCCTAAGGGAATCAATCTGAGAAGCCTTCTCAGCCTCTATCTCTGCAATCGGCTTCACGGGGACAGTCTTGTTAGCTGCTAGTAACCACTTGCAGCTCAAGAAAGTGAGGTTCAACTGCCGATCAATGCTCGGGAGGCTGAACTTAGCACCAGTACAGCCAGTCACGGTCCACAACCATGCACGGAGACCGTCTACCAAACCACTATGGGTCCGAACCTGCTGACGAGGATTCCCGATGTAGAGCTGATCATAGCCAAACTGGCGAGCGAATCGGCAGGGTAGATATGGCTCTATGAAGCACTGATCCCTCACCCGAAAAGTCAGATAGCCAGGCCTGATGTTCACCAACCAGTTGAAGCAGCCAATGTCTAAATGAGTCCGATACTCTCTCGGCCTCTCATCATCTATCAAGCACTCGCCGTATCGGCCGGAGAACTGCGGAAAACAAGTGGAGAATGCCCAACACTTGTGGACCTACAGCTGCTGTCTGACATCAGAAAATCCGCGGCCCTCCCACCTGCCATTCTCAAGCAACTGTAGCAGGGGAACAGAGTGGTCTGTGGCATTCGGCACCGACATCATATCCGAGCGGTGGAGGACGAACCAAGCCATCAGATAAGCGTAAGGAAGCTCCACCTTAAGAGTGGGAATCTGACCTGGCAAATCGGTCTCCTTCCGTGTGAAGGCACTGGAAAGCTGTCGAAGTCCTCGGTGAATGTCAGCTACCATCACCGGAAGAAGTGAAAGCTCTTTCTTATAAGCAAGCTGAACGGCCGGGTAGAGCACCTCTAAAGGCAATGCATCACCAGACTGGTATGGAACCACACACTTCTTCAACCAAATAGCGAGATAACCGGCAAGAAGAGTCATCGGCCGAATCGGAGTGGTCGCATGCCATAAGAAAGATCTGAATCTGGTCTTTGCAGGGAAGCCACCCTCAGGACTGCTAGTGGTGTAGGAGTGAGCATCAATCTTCTTCAACAAACTGTTCACCTCTGAGGGAGTAAGTGGGGCCAACTCACAAATAACCTCGCCAGAACTGTTCTCCAGGTTCTTGAATAAATAGTTCGCAAACTGCTTCAGACTCACAGAGGCCTTGGTCCTTTTCGCTAAAGGCTCAGACTGTGCCAAAGCAACATGATAATGACAAGTGAGATCCCATAGAGTCTCATAGAGATCAGGCATGCGATCCTTCAACTGGTCCAATTCACGATTAGAGGGAAAGTACTCCTGGTATAACATCTGTCCCATGGGCAAGCCAGAAATCCGGTGCATCTCGTGAAGAGCCAAGCCCAACTCCCCCTGCCGGGTCAGAAAAGTGTTCGAGTCTGGATTATATAGCTCGAACAAAGCACAAAAATGTCTCAAACTGACAGGCAAGCCATACATGGTGGCACGAACGGCTGCATACAAGCCGCAAGCGTGCAACTCCTCGCCCCATCGGCTCAAAACGTATGTCGTCATGCGACTCCACCAAGACTTGTCCGAAGAGTGGACCCAACCATAAATCCTGTGACGAGTTGCAGGCATCTCCCGTCCTAGGGCAGCAAGGCGATTTCTCAAGGTCAAAGCAGTAGCGAGAAGCTCGTTACGTGGTGGTGCATCTAGTCCCAACACTCCGGGATGTAATCCGGTGATGTGACTCCTGCTCGAGCCAGGAGCTGCCTGATGGGTGATATAGCCGCAATGGACGCTCTCATGATCCTCCGTCAAGCGCCACGACATCTCCCGTGTCACGGCCTGACGCCTGAGCTCAGTCAATGAGCGATGCCGAGGAATCTCCGGCAAGTATATGAAGCCACTGCCGGTCTTGTGAAGCCACTGCTCAGCGTCAATGAATACGGCTTCTGAGTCATCGACGGAATCACCAAACATGAAGTCGCTCTTCCGAAGAGGCTGGGTAGAGCTGGCATCCTTCACAAAAGGCGCATCTGTGATCAGCTGACGAATAGCTCGATGACTACCTTCCCTCACCACCTGGGCAACCTCAGTCGAAGTGCCCGGAGCAAACTGAGGAGTAGCTGGAATAGGAGAAGGATCGTCGGAGATCGAGTAGTACTCGCCACGACGCCCACAGACTGCGTGGGACGAGAATGATCCAGAAGGGTATCCCACTGCAAAGTGAACAGTTAAACACTGGTTAGTCCCGATTATAAAAGGAAATTGAACTCATCTTACAAATAGTTAAGATAGAGTCATTGCCTTATAAAGGGTGAGACGATTTGGCCACATTGTGCAATTACAACACAGGGTATGTCAACAACATATCCCTGCCTTATAAAGCGCAATGTAGCGTCAAATCGCCCCCTTTAATTTTGAGATATGGTTTTGACCAAGCAAAACATATCTTTGAAGCGTCGATCCTCACCAACGAGAATCAAGGCTCTTCCCGATTGCCTCGCCAAGGAGAACAACGTGGGGTAAAAATGGACCAATTTGCAAATTTTCAAGAAAAGAGGGGTTAATTCGCAAAATTCCCAAATATGCCAAAAGCGTCGATCCTCACCAAAGAGAATCAAGCCTCTTCCCGATTGCCTCGCCAAGGAGAACAACGTGGGGTAAAAAGGATCAATTTACAAATTTTTAAGAGAAAAAGGGCTAATTTGTAAATTTCCAAATGCTACCAAAAATAGCTCACCAGCATAGGAGGGAGGCGCGCCATTAGCCGACATAGCAGGGGAACGACCTCTCGAGGCGCGCGACATGACGAGCTGCAAAATAAATAAAGAGGTCAGATCTAGAAAAAAGATCACTTTTTTTATCAGATCTACCCCCTGAAAGAGAAGCTCGAGGCGTCAAACCACATTCTCAACCCTCACATATGATCCTACAAATGCCTAAATTAAAATTGAGCATGAAAAAGATCATAATTGTGGAAGATTTACTTGAAGAAAGGCTCGAGATCCAACGAAGATGAGACCTTTTTGGAAACTCTCAGCACGCGCTCGAGGGGCCTAAAAGAAATTCTAAAGATGGAATTTTTGGGGAGGTTTCTCAGTCAAAGATCCAAAGGAAGACTAGATCTAAGACAAAGATCAAATTTTGGCGAAGAACGGATGCTCGACGGAAGAAAAAAATCAAAAAAAACAAGGGGGGGGGGGGGTTCGGCCGGCCCTAGAGAGGAAGAAAAGAAAAGAAAGAGGAGAAAAATCCCTCTTTTATAGCCTTGAACCAGATCTGGCTGAACCAGACCAAACCAGGCTGAACCAGACCAAGCCAGAGCGGACCAGACTGAGCCAGAATGAGCCCAAATTGAGCCTGAATGAGCCAAATTGAGCCAGATTGAACCTGGCTGGACCAGACCAAGCCAGAGTGGATCAGACTGAGCCAGAATGAGCCAAATTGAGTCTGAATGGACCAGATTGGACCAGTTTGAACCAATTTCGAACCAGTTTGAACCAAATTCGAACCAGAATTCAAATTGGAGCTGGATTAAGCATCGAAATGACTTCAGATCAACCTACGGTTCAGTTCCTCACCTATTTAATCCCTCTCTCACATATTTGGAAGGGTTGGAAAGATTTTGAGCCCAAATACTGCCTTTTTTTTGGCTCATTTTCAAGCCGGTTCAGCTCATTTTGGGCACGGAAATACTCCGATAAGGTATACGAGTATAAACTATTCCCTATTTTTATTGAGAAGTTCCTGGAGAGTATTCTTCTAAAAATATTCTTAAGGATAACTCAATAACACGACATCGGACAACGCGTCTCAAAAGAAGACTCGACGCCGACAATCGAACGAAAGTTGCACGTTGAACCAACCGACAAAAGCTAAAGATTGGAAAACTAGGAATCGACTTCAAGTTCAAATTCCGACGACGGTCAGACAATAAATGCAGCACCGGAATCCTTACAAGCATTCGACAAAGCACCGGATAGCCTGAAGGAGCGAAGGAATACAGAACGAAAGTCGTTCTAGGTCCCGTTACACCGACAAAGGATAGGGACAATCATATCCAAAATATTCCAGACTCCCCTATAAAAGAATGAGGCTGGAACATTTTGGAGGGGGTATCTGTAGGCGTATAAAATTGCCTATAGGTCCCTTAGCTTAGCTCAACACGATGATTCGACAAATCAACGGACATTCGAGCGACAAAGCGACGAGGCACGCAAGCAACGGAATACGTTCGCATGCGGGACCAAACCAACGGTTCGGAAAGTTAACGAGTCGTCCAACAACAA
>BQKN01054235.1:0-12242 GCA_022839385.1 Asparagus kiusianus | reverse complement strand
GAGTTGTCCCGATTGACTCAGGGGGACATGTCAGTGGCTGATTTTGAGAGCCGGTTCATGGAGCTATTGCATTTCACGGGTATGTGGCAGACAGGAGAGCGTCAGGCTCAGATGTTTTTGGCTGGGCTTCACCCTAATCTCCGACGGTACCTCGTGTCGAGGAGATTTTATTCAGTCAGGGAGGTAGCTGAGGCTGCCACTTCTCAGGAGATCGAGACTTCTATGTTCCAGAAGGACAAGGAAGGGAAGGCCAAGACAGGACAAAGCAGTGACAAGGGCAAGAACAATAGAGGCTTATCTGGACATCATCAGCAGCATCAGGGCCCTTATAAAATGAGACCCCAGCAGGAGCAGAGAGCGCATCAGCAGCGCAAGTTCCAGGGATCTTGTTTTAACTGTCATAAGGTCGGACATAAGGCATCTGAGTGCCGTAGCGCACCAGCAGGAGCCCAGCAGGGCAAAGGTCCGAACCAGCAGCAGCAGCGCTAGCAGGGCAGAGGTCAGGGCCAGCAGAACAGGCTCGAGGCACCGCCAGCAGCTCAGAGGACTGAGGGACAGATTCGGGCAGTTCAGGATGTTCCTCATGGACAGATTATCCCATATTCTCCAGCACCATCAGCAGAGCAGTCTTCAGCCACGGGAAGGGTATATGCAGTGGTTCCTCGTGATCATGGAGCTATCGGAGCTGTAGTGGAGGGTACGTTCTTTGTGAACTCTCTTCCCGCCCGTATTCTTTTCGATTCGGGAGCTTCGCATTCATTCATCTCGTATGCATTTATGACTAGACTCCAGCTTGTAGCTCAGCCCCTAGACACCCCTCTATCTGTTTCCACCCCTTTAGGTGAGGTATCGCTTCTGGAGAGCGTTTGTAGGAGGTGTACCGTCAGTCTAGACGAGTCGGAGTTCATAGTAGATTTGATAGTGTTGCATATGTCCGAGTTCGATGTCATCCTTGGTATGGATTGGTTGTCTTCCTACCATATTAGTATTGACTGCTTTGCGAAGACAGTCAAGTTGCGAGCGTCCGATGGGTCCGAGATGATTGTAGCTACCTCTCAGGGCAACCGATTTGCGGAGTCATTTTTGGCGTACATCGAGGAGGTGATGCGATGGGATCAGGGAGCTGAGTTATTGGAGACAAGAGTTGTCTCAGATTATCATGATGTCTTTCAGGACATACCTAGGTTACCTCCTATGAGAGAGATCGAGTTCTGTATTAAGTTGCAGCCAGGCATAGCCCCGATATCCCGCGCACCCTATCGTATGGCACCAGCTGAGATGAGAGAGCTGCAGACCCAGTTGGACGAGCTGTTATCTCAGGGTTTTATTCGTCGGAGTCATTCTCCGTGGGGCGCGCCGGTCCTCTTCGTGAAGAAGAAGGATGGTAGTATGAGGTTATGCATAGATTATAGAGAGTTGAATAAGGTCACTATCCGGAATAGGTACCCACTACCTAGGATTGATGACTTGTTTGACCAGTTGCAGGGAGCGCAGTATTTCTCGAAGATTGATCTTCGTTCTGGCTATCATCAGTTGCGGGTTAGGGAGATGGATATTCCTAAGACCGCTTTTCTTACTCGATATGGGTCCTTCGAGTTCTTGGTCATGCCATTTGGGTTGACCAATGCACCCACGGTATTCATGGATTTGATGAACTGGGTTTTTCGTCCCTTCTTAGACCAGTTTGTGATCGTCTTCATTGATGATATTCTCATTTACTCGAGATCGGAGGCAGATCATGAGGAGCATCTACGGATAGCGTTGAGGACCCTTCAGGAGCACTAGTTGTATGCTAAGTTTAGCAAGTGTGAGTTTTGGCTTTCAGAAGTCAGATTTCTTGGCCACGTCATCAGTAGAGAGGGAATAGCAGTGGACCCGGCTAAGGTCACGGCAGTTCTTGATTGGGAGCCACCGAAGACGGTGTCAGAGATCCGCAGCTTTTTGGGTTTAGCCGGATATTACAGGAAGTTCATTCAGGACTTCTCAAAGATTGCGACGCCGATTACACGCCTTACGAAGAAGGGTGTACAGTTCATATGGAGCATGGAGTGCCAGGAGGCCTTTGATATTTTGAAGGCTAAGCTGACTACAGCGCCAGTTCTGACCATTCCGAGTAGCAACAGGACATTCGTTATGTATACAGATGCGTTGTTGGCAGGCTTAGGAGGCGTATTGATGCAGACTCAGAGGGTAGTAGCCTATATCTCTCGGCAGTTGAGGGTGCATGAGCTGAACTACCCGACTCATGACTTGGAGCTAGCAGCAGTGGTGTTTGCACTAAAGTCATGGAGACACTACTTGTATGGAGTACAGTTTGAGCTGTTCACAGACCATCAGAGTCTGAAGTATCTCTTTTCTCAGAAGAAACTCAATCAGAGGCAGAGGAGGTGGATTGAGTTTATCAAGGACTACGAGTTCGCGATCCAGTATCACCCGGGGAAGGCGAACGTCGTAGCAGATGCTTTGAGTAGGAAGCGTCGACATCGGGTTGCAGCTTTGAGGTGTTCATTGTACAGAGACCTTACCACTCTGAGCCAGTTTGATTTTAGACCCAAGATTGGAGGAACCAGTGCATTCTTGGGAGCTATGTCAGTGTAGCTATCTTGGAGTGACAGGGTTGTCAGAGCTCAGTTGGGAGACTCTTGGATTCAAATCCGAAAGGAGGAGATTTCCAAGGAGCCTAAGACTGATTGGACCATTGGAGAGGATTGAGGTCTACGGATGAAGGATAGATTGGTTATGCCAGCCAGTGCGGAGCTGAAGAGAGAGTTATTTGATGAGGCGCACCGTACCCGGTACACAGTACATCCAGGGACTACCAAGATGTACAAGGACCTAAAGAGGCGATTCTGGTGGAGTGGTATGCGGAGAGAGATTGCAGATTATGTGGCTAGATGTTTTACCTGTCAGCAGGTGAAGGCAGAGCATCAGAGACCGGCGGGGACACTTCAGCCTTTACCAATTCCAGAGTGGAAGTGGACAGATATCTCTATGGATTTTATTGTGGGGTTGCCGAAGTCGAAGAAGGGGAATGATTCTGTGTGGGTGATAGTAGACCGATTGACGAAGTCAGCTCATTTCATTCCGGTGAGGACCACTTATACAGCTGAGACTTATTCAAGGATCTTCATTCGGGAAATAGTTCGACTTCACGGAGTACCAGACACGATCGTGTTGGATCGAGGATCGGTGTTCACTTCACATTTTTGGAGGAGTTTCCAGGACTTATTTGGTAGCACACTATCTTATAGCAGTGTATTCCACCCCCAGACGGATGGCCAGACGGAGAGGGTGAATTAGGTGTTGGAGGACAGGTTGCGGGCATGTGTCATTGACTTCCAAGGCAGTTGGGAGGATCATATGCCACTGGTAGAGTTCGCTTATAACAATAGTTATCAAGCGACGGTCGGTATGGCCCCGTATGAAGCATTGTATGGGAGACCTTGTAGATCACCGATATGTTGGGCCGAGCCGGAGGACAACTTGATGCTTGGGCCAGAGCTAGTGAGGCAGACTACTAAGAAGGTAGCCTTGATCAGGGAGCGAATTCTAGCCGCTCAGAGTCGGCAGAAGAGCTATGCAGATAAGAGGCGAAGACCACTAGAGTTTCAGATTGGAGATTTGGTTATGCATAAGGTATCGCCTATGAAAGGCGTGCAGCGATTCGGGAGGCGAGGGAAGCTTGCACCGAGATATATTGGACCTTTTCAGATTCTAGAGCGCATTGGAGCCGTGTCATACAGACTAGATCTTCCCGCATCTATGTCTAGTATACACAACGTGTTCCATATTTCTATGCTCAAGAAGCATTTGCACGATGAGGAGCAGCAGCGAGTATTGGATGCACCGGAGATCGAACTTCAGGATGATTTGACCACTATTGAGATTCCGGTGTGTATTCTTGCCAGAGAGGACAAGAGGCTTAGGAACAAGGTAATTCCCTTGGTGAAAGTGCAGTGAAACTGAGGAGGCATAGAGGAGATTTCTTGGGAGCGCGAGGAGGACATGCGTCGTGACTACCCACATTTGGTTGAGCAGGTAAATAAACTCTTGTTTTGATTTCATGTCTTAACTTATGTGCATATCTTTGGTTATGTTTACATTTAACGCTATAATGAGAATACTTTCGCTTAATTTTTAATCTTTTGGAACACATGGTATATGTATGGGGGTTCCTTGTTTGGATTTTTCGCCCGATGTACTAGTCCCACTAGATTAGGATTTGAGCGAGAATATTATCATTTTAGATCGTTAAGCGTAAATATCTCGATAAGGTTATATAAGAGTTCTTATTTCAAAGTCGTACGATTTCCGAATTTCAAGGGCGAAATTATTTTAAGGGGGGAAGAATGTAAAACCCCGAAAATTTCTATAGTATATATATATATGTGTGTGAATTATTAATAGTAAATAATTCCCTTGTGATGAATAATCATATATATACACATATATATGTCATATGAATGTAATTATCTATGTTTGAAAACCCAGCAAGTACTTATTTGTGAGAGGAATCGAGTTTTAAACCCCAAACTAAGGATTTTAAATCTCAGCAAGAATATTTGTGCTGAGCGGTCGACCGGTGCGGTCGACCGTGGCGGTTGACCGAACCGATCGACCGTGGCGGTCGACCGGACCGGTCGACCGATCAGCGGTCTTTTTTTTGTTTCCAGGTTCGGGTTTTAGTTTTGGGCTATTAGGTTTTGGGTCGGGTTGGGGAATTGGTATTTATACCAACTCAGCCCAGGAGAGTTTCTCTTCTCCTCAGACGTAAACCCTAGCCCCCCTTTTCTCTCCCCTCTCAAAACCCTAATTTGAACTGGTGATTTTGGGGAAATCTGAAGGAGCTACAGTGGGAGTTGCAGATCAGGTGGAAGGAGATCCTCAAAAGGAATCTTTGCAGCACCCAAGGTGAGTAATTTCTCGCCCAACCCCTACCCCTTTCGTTTTCATGCCAAGAACTGGAATTTTATTGGTTTTATGGAGCCAAATTCATATTTTTGTATAGCTAATAGTTTACTATGGCATAGAATATGGATTTGGGATTTTATATGTTTTAAAAACTCACCCATGTTCTGTTAAAGAAGATCTAGATCTGAGATTTGCCTAAACAAGAGTTAAAACATCTTTACAGTTATCAAAACATTTTGGATTTGTTTCTCATGGATTTAAAATTTTGGAAATATAGATTTAAATCTTGGGATTTTGTTGTTCAGTATGTTTTCCATTTCATTAAAAACTCATGTTATCGTAAAATATAAATTTTTGTTCTAGGTTTAGCAGCTGACAAAAAACCCAGGTTGGGTTCTGTCCGCTTGGCGGTCGACCGATGCGGTCGACCGCTGGGCTCGTTTTAGGTCTACGGTCGACAGCAGCGTCTCATCGGTCGACCGCGATGCTCTGTCGGTCGACCGCGGTGCTCGGTCGGTCGACCGTGAGGTCGCAGCGGTCGACCGTAAGGTCGCAGCGGTCGACCGACGGAAGCGTATCAGCGAGCGGTCGACCGGTGCGGTCGACCGCCGAATCTTCTGTTGCAATTTTCCTGTTTTGTGTATTTGGGTATTTTTACTCTTGATTGTGGGTTTGCCTGGATCATCTGACCTTGGTTATTAGTCCCACTATATGTCCATGCATGATAGATGACCTGAGGGTATAAATTTGGGACATATACACTGATTTGGTTATGAATTTGATAAGTAGATTTTACTACATGTATTGTAGCGATCTTTTACTACTTCTACAGTCCTCGTGTTGGACTATAATCCATAGAAGTCCTCATGTTGGACTATAATCCCTCTCAGTCCTCGTGTTGGATAATTATTCCATGAGATTGAAAACTGAAATATATGTTTCATGTTTCGGATATAGTTCTTAACCCTGCATGTGACTATTATACAGCAGATCACGACATGAAAATTATGTAGATTTTGGTTTTGAAACTTATGTTAATTTAGACATGATACTCATGCAAGAAATAACATGATATTCATGTTGGCTATGTCACAGCACTGTAATTATGCCCTGGTGTTTGTTGTTTTTCTTCTATTATTGTTACTGTATTAGAACCTTGGGTTTAGTATTTAGGAGTTTATAAATTTGAGATATAAGGTATATACATGAGGGTTTCCTTGTTTGGATTATTTTGCTCGACGTACCTATTCTCGTGTTGTAAACTTCTAAATACTAAAACCCTCTTTAGTGAGATCAATGATTTTAGATCTATTATATATTATCTGTATTTTCCTATACAACGAGCCCTTTTCCCTTGGGGTTGGTTGTGATGTTACTCGCTAGCGCTTTGACGCTCGTTGTCCCTCCCCCTTTCAGGTCACGAGCCAGGAGCCGGAGTATCGCAGGTTGAGAACGGACCACTTTAGTGTTCAGCTCACTTTCTAGTTATGTATTATTTTCTTGAGCTCCACTGTAGTGTGGTTAGACATTTGAGGGTATTATTCTAGAATTTGTAAAGGCTAAGCGCCTTATTTATTTTTGCCAGATATTTGTATTTGAGACTTATTGACTACTCCAGTTTCTATATTCAGTCATTGACTACGTACTTCCATTTGCTGGATGATGAAATGTTTATTCGATCACTATCATTTCATCAGCCCTTCGTGTATTATCTTTTACTTGCTTTTGTACCTACACCTGTTATTGATTCTACTATATAGATGTTAACTGTGATGGTGAAATATGTTATTGCACGGTGTGGTGCATGGCAGGTTTGACATTCTTGGTTTCACCTTGGACTGCAGCCTTGTGTGAACCCAGGGGCGTCACAGTTGGTATCAGAGCTCTAGTTCCAGTATCCTTAGGATCATCCTGTGTCGAGTCATGGAGCTAGGATAGAGTTTCTTAGGATTCATGTATAGAGTCCGAAAGGATTTCCTAGTATGGGTGAGGACGATATATGCGTATATCTCAAAATTTGAGAATTTTTTTTATGACAACTATTTTATATAGATTCAAAGTATTTGTGTGAATACTATATGTTGTGAAAATTTCAATACGATACGCTATTTATAAAGGTCTATTTTGACTCATGAATTTTATTTTTCTTACCATCAGGAGAGAGATGGCAGGACGAGGTAGACCCCGTACCAGGAGAGCTAGCCAGGCAGAGTCACAGCAGACTCTACCTGAGCAGCAACCAGCTCAGTCCGAGCCCCAGCAGACTCCACCCGAGCCGCAGTAGGCTCCTCAGTATCTGGTGGACCTTATGGCCCCTCTTATCGCTCGGATGACAGCTATTGAGGAGTTGGTGACGACTCATATAACACCACCGACACCGCCACCCCCACCACCGGTAGCTCAGCAGCAGGGGATACCGGCCGTTCCTGTTAGAGAGAGACCCCCAGAGGCCACGCCTGTAGTCATTCCTTTAGCAGTACTAGACAGAACCACGGAGCAAGAGACTTGGCTCCGTATGGTGGAGTGGTACCAGAAGATGAGGGCACCGAAGTTCCAGGGGTCACCAGACCCTCTTGCAGCCCATAAGTGGAAGGAGGATGTGAGCAACATTCTCGATATACTCGGTGTAGATTCAGTCCAGAAGCAGAGACTGGCATCCTACAGCCTGAAGGGAGATGCCGGGAGGTGGTACCGACTCCAGTTCACTCCAGAGCAGAGGCTGACCCTCACATGGGAGGACTTTATGTATTTCTTCGATGGGCAGTACATTTCTTCTGCAGCACGGACTGGGAAGGAGCTCGAGTTGTCCCGATTGACTCAGGGGGACATGTCAGTGGCTGATTTTGAGAGCCGGTTCATGGAGCTATTGCATTTCACGGGTATGTGGCAGACAGGAGAGCGTCAGGCTCAGATGTTTTTGGCTGGGCTTCACCCTAATCTCCGACGGTACCTCGTGTCGAGGAGATTTTATTCAGTCAGGGAGGTAGCTGAGGCTGCCACTTCTCAGGAGATCGAGACTTCTATGTTCCAGAAGGACAAGGAAGGGAAGGCCAAGACAGGACAAAGCAGTGACAAGGGCAAGAACAATAGAGGCTTATCTGGACATCATCAGCAGCATCAGGGCCCTTATAAAATGAGACCCCAGCAGGAGCAGAGAGCGCATCAGCAGCGCAAGTTCCAGGGATCTTGTTTTAACTGTCATAAGGTCGGACATAAGGCATCTGAGTGCCGTAGCGCACCAGCAGGAGCCCAGCAGGGCAAAGGTCCGAACCAGCAGCAGCAGCGCTAGCAGGGCAGAGGTCAGGGCCAGCAGAACAGGCTCGAGGCACCGCCAGCAGCTCAGAGGACTGAGGGACAGATTCGGGCAGTTCAGGATGTTCCTCATGGACAGATTATCCCATATTCTCCAGCACCATCAGCAGAGCAGTCTTCAGCCACGGGAAGGGTATATGCAGTGGTTCCTCGTGATCATGGAGCTATCGGAGCTGTAGTGGAGGGTACGTTCTTTGTGAACTCTCTTCCCGCCCGTATTCTTTTCGATTCGGGAGCTTCGCATTCATTCATCTCGTATGCATTTATGACTAGACTCCAGCTTGTAGCTCAGCCCCTAGACACCCCTCTATCTGTTTCCACCCCTTTAGGTGAGGTATCGCTTCTGGAGAGCGTTTGTAGGAGGTGTACCGTCAGTCTAGACGAGTCGGAGTTCATAGTAGATTTGATAGTGTTGCATATGTCCGAGTTCGATGTCATCCTTGGTATGGATTGGTTGTCTTCCTACCATATTAGTATTGACTGCTTTGCGAAGACAGTCAAGTTGCGAGCGTCCGATGGGTCCGAGATGATTGTAGCTACCTCTCAGGGCAACCGATTTGCGGAGTCATTTTTGGCGTACATCGAGGAGGTGATGCGATGGGATCAGGGAGCTGAGTTATTGGAGACAAGAGTTGTCTCAGATTATCATGATGTCTTTCAGGACATACCTAGGTTACCTCCTATGAGAGAGATCGAGTTCTGTATTAAGTTGCAGCCAGGCATAGCCCCGATATCCCGCGCACCCTATCGTATGGCACCAGCTGAGATGAGAGAGCTGCAGACCCAGTTGGACGAGCTGTTATCTCAGGGTTTTATTCGTCGGAGTCATTCTCCGTGGGGCGCGCCGGTCCTCTTCGTGAAGAAGAAGGATGGTAGTATGAGGTTATGCATAGATTATAGAGAGTTGAATAAGGTCACTATCCGGAATAGGTACCCACTACCTAGGATTGATGACTTGTTTGACCAGTTGCAGGGAGCGCAGTATTTCTCGAAGATTGATCTTCGTTCTGGCTATCATCAGTTGCGGGTTAGGGAGATGGATATTCCTAAGACCGCTTTTCTTACTCGATATGGGTCCTTCGAGTTCTTGGTCATGCCATTTGGGTTGACCAATGCACCCACGGTATTCATGGATTTGATGAACTGGGTTTTTCGTCCCTTCTTAGACCAGTTTGTGATCGTCTTCATTGATGATATTCTCATTTACTCGAGATCGGAGGCAGATCATGAGGAGCATCTACGGATAGCGTTGAGGACCCTTCAGGAGCACTAGTTGTATGCTAAGTTTAGCAAGTGTGAGTTTTGGCTTTCAGAAGTCAGATTTCTTGGCCACGTCATCAGTAGAGAGGGAATAGCAGTGGACCCGGCTAAGGTCACGGCAGTTCTTGATTGGGAGCCACCGAAGACGGTGTCAGAGATCCGCAGCTTTTTGGGTTTAGCCGGATATTACAGGAAGTTCATTCAGGACTTCTCAAAGATTGCGACGCCGATTACACGCCTTACGAAGAAGGGTGTACAGTTCATATGGAGCATGGAGTGCCAGGAGGCCTTTGATATTTTGAAGGCTAAGCTGACTACAGCGCCAGTTCTGACCATTCCGAGTAGCAACAGGACATTCGTTATGTATACAGATGCGTTGTTGGCAGGCTTAGGAGGCGTATTGATGCAGACTCAGAGGGTAGTAGCCTATATCTCTCGGCAGTTGAGGGTGCATGAGCTGAACTACCCGACTCATGACTTGGAGCTAGCAGCAGTGGTGTTTGCACTAAAGTCATGGAGACACTACTTGTATGGAGTACAGTTTGAGCTGTTCACAGACCATCAGAGTCTGAAGTATCTCTTTTCTCAGAAGAAACTCAATCAGAGGCAGAGGAGGTGGATTGAGTTTATCAAGGACTACGAGTTCGCGATCCAGTATCACCCGGGGAAGGCGAACGTCGTAGCAGATGCTTTGAGTAGGAAGCGTCGACATCGGGTTGCAGCTTTGAGGTGTTCATTGTACAGAGACCTTACCACTCTGAGCCAGTTTGATTTTAGACCCAAGATTGGAGGAACCAGTGCATTCTTGGGAGCTATGTCAGTGTAGCTATCTTGGAGTGACAGGGTTGTCAGAGCTCAGTTGGGAGACTCTTGGATTCAAATCCGAAAGGAGGAGATTTCCAAGGAGCCTAAGACTGATTGGACCATTGGAGAGGATTGAGGTCTACGGATGAAGGATAGATTGGTTATGCCAGCCAGTGCGGAGCTGAAGAGAGAGTTATTTGATGAGGCGCACCGTACCCGGTACACAGTACATCCAGGGACTACCAAGATGTACAAGGACCTAAAGAGGCGATTCTGGTGGAGTGGTATGCGGAGAGAGATTGCAGATTATGTGGCTAGATGTTTTACCTGTCAGCAGGTGAAGGCAGAGCATCAGAGACCGGCGGGGACACTTCAGCCTTTACCAATTCCAGAGTGGAAGTGGACAGATATCTCTATGGATTTTATTGTGGGGTTGCCGAAGTCGAAGAAGGGGAATGATTCTGTGTGGGTGATAGTAGACCGATTGACGAAGTCAGCTCATTTCATTCCGGTGAGGACCACTTATACAGCTGAGACTTATTCAAGGATCTTCATTCGGGAAATAGTTCGACTTCACGGAGTACCAGACACGATCGTGTTGGATCGAGGATCGGTGTTCACTTCACATTTTTGGAGGAGTTTCCAGGACTTATTTGGTAGCACACTATCTTATAGCAGTGTATTCCACCCCCAGACGGATGGCCAGACGGAGAGGGTGAATTAGGTGTTGGAGGACAGGTTGCGGGCATGTGTCATTGACTTCCAAGGCAGTTGGGAGGATCATATGCCACTGGTAGAGTTCGCTTATAACAATAGTTATCAAGCGACGGTCGGTATGGCCCCGTATGAAGCATTGTATGGGAGACCTTGTAGATCACCGATATGTTGGGCCGAGCCGGAGGACAACTTGATGCTTGGGCCAGAGCTAGTGAGGCAGACTACTAAGAAGGTAGCCTTGATCAGGGAGCGAATTCTAGCCGCTCAGAGTCGGCAGAAGAGCTATGCAGATAAGAGGCGAAGACCACTAGAGTTTCAGATTGGAGATTTGGTTATGCATAAGGTATCGCCTATGAAAGGCGTGCAGCGATTCGGGAGGCGAGGGAAGCTTGCACCGAGATATATTGGACCTTTTCAGATTCTAGAGCGCATTGGAGCCGTGTCATACAGACTAGATCTTCCCGCATCTATGTCTAGTATACACAACGTGTTCCATATTTCTATGCTCAAGAAGCATTTGCACGATGAGGAGCAGCAGCGAGTATTGGATGCACCGGAGATCGAACTTCAGGATGATTTGACCACTATTGAGATTCCGGTGTGTATTCTTGCCAGAGAGGACAAGAGGCTTAGGAACAAGGTAATTCCCTTGGTGAAAGTGCAGTGAAACTGAGGAGGCATAGAGGAGATTTCTTGGGAGCGCGAGGAGGACATGCGTCGTGACTACCCACATTTGGTTGAGCAGGTAAATAAACTCTTGTTTTGATTTCATGTCTTAACTTATGTGCATATCTTTGGTTATGTTTACATTTAACGCTATAATGAGAATACTTTCGCTTAATTTTTAATCTTTTGGAACACATGGTATATGTATGGGGGTTCCTTGTTTGGATTTTTCGCCCGATGTACTAGTCCCACTAGATTAGGATTTGAGCGAGAATATTATCATTTTAGATCGTTAAGCGTAAATATCTCGATAAGGTTATATAAGAGTTCTTATTTCAAAGTCGTACGATTTCCGAATTTCAAGGGCGAAATTATTTTAAGGGGGGAAGAATGTAAAACCCCGAAAATTTCTATAGTATATATATATATGTGTGTGAATTATTAATAGTAAATAATTCCCTTGTGATGAATAATCATATATATACACATATATATGTCATATGAATGTAATTATCTATGTTTGAAAACCCAGCAAGTACTTATTTGTGAGAGGAATCGAGTTTTAAACCCCA